>VZTG01005248.1:806531-849082 GCA_013397845.1 Melanocharis versteri | reverse complement strand
CCCAGCCCCGCCGGCGCGCACCTGCCCCGCGCCACGCCGGCGCCTGGAGCTCGCCTGCGGAGGAGTCCAGACGCCCAGCAGGCAAGACCCTCCCCTGCGCTGGCTGCCTGCGGTGCGGCAGCGGTGGGCTCCGCGCGCCGCAGTGTCCGCAGCGGGGCTGCGCTGCCCGAGCATGCGAGCTGCCCGAGCATGCGAGCTGCCGCACCGCTGTACCGCGATGCGGCGTGCGGGCAGCCCTGCCCTGCCCTGCCTCTTGCCGAACCTTGAGCCCCGCAGAGTCGGGGCTTCGTCGTTCTCCGGGCTCGGAGAATGCACCGAAACGGTGTCAGCCTTGCCAGTGCTTTGCTGCGATCGTAGGGATCGTATCGCCGGAGCTCAGCGCGCTCCGGTTAACCGGGGGCTGCGGGCGAAGCCTGGGCCGGGGCACGGCGGTGGCAGGGCTGGGGGCCGCAGCCTGGCACTGCCTGCGGCGGGCCAGCGGTGCCCGCGGGCCGGGCTGGCCCTCTGCAGCCTGGCCGCACACATGCTGAGGAGCCCAGGCCCTCAGGGAAGGAAGGGATTGTCCTGTATACAGACCCCCACTGTGTCAACACTCTGTGAGGTTGTTAGTTATTTAGTAAGTGTATAGGGCTCTAAACCATTGCTCATGCACTGTTTCTTGTGGTTTGTGTTGCTTGTCCTTAACCCTGATCTTTTTTTCATAGCTTAAGAAATGCAGGGAGTCTATGCCATGAGAAACCCGTTAATTTCTCATTCCTCTCACCTCCAGTCTCACGGGTTTGGTGATGCAGGGGCTGCCTAACCGAGTGGCTGCTGTGCAGCGTAAGCAATATTGTACAATTTTGTAATAGATTTGTCTACCTCAGCATGCGCCTCTAGCGCAATGGAGATGAGCTGTGGTTTGCTGCGCGGCATCCTCCAGCGAGCCCCTGGAGAGGGTGGCCCTGTCTCTGCTGCTTGTCTCCGGAAGATTTGTCCATTTGCAGGGTGGTGATTGATGGCGCATTCTGTGCTCACCAGCATCCTTGTATTTCACGTCATCTCATGCCCTTTGCACGCTGGCTTTGCAACTCTTTATTTTTTGATATCAAGAATTTATGAATCAAAAGATGGGGGAGTGTGGAGGCTGAGTCAGATTGTGAAAAAGGAAAGCCAAGTGAGAGTGTGCAATTGCATATCACATTTACAAACATGGTTTCATTCATCTCCATATGCTGCTCCTGTTACTACTAATAAAGCTCTGGTTTCTCAGATTGGAGATACCCTGGGAGCACTGATCTTCCTAGGGTTTTTGCTCTATAGCTTCCATAGTATTTGTGTTACAGTATGTTATTTTCCTGATTATGTTTTCATTATGTTGAACACGTTAATATCAGAAGGAATTTGATAATATGAATGTACTTCCCACACACTCCCTCTTGTTCCTATTATTTGATGTGCTAAGGAGTGACAGATTATTTACAGGCAGTAATTTCTTTCCCTCTATACTGGTTAAATTTCCTAATTATAATAACAAAAAATAGCTTTTTTTTTCCTGAGCACTTACCCTGTTTCCTTCCTCTTTCTTTCTTCATTTTACTAGTGATAGCCAAATCCATCATGATGATTTTGGAGCTGCAGGAAATTTACCTTTGTCTACTGAAAGATTTCTGCAGAAGCCTCTATAGGCAAAGGGAGCCAGAGATTAAGGTCTCCTTTGAGCAGGATAGTGTCTGGGGTTTTCTTCCCTAGCAGAGAAGTACAACTGTGGAGTGTATAGTAATTAATTTAATCCAACCTTGAGAGAGAAGGAAGAATGATTGTGTTGAGAAAGAGTTTTTTTTCAAGTATCAGATGTAAGATTTAAGCAGCAATTTCAATGACCTTTGTGATTTCTGTTTCAAACAAAAGGCAGCAACCTAGTACAAGGATACCGTTGTCTTCTTCCAGCATCATCCATTGCTCTCCTTGGGTTTAGCCTGTCACGTCCTAGGGTTTGCCTCTGTCCCGTGTTGGGACGGCAGCACTTCTCACCCGTGACTCTGAGAAGTGCTGTACTAGCAGGTGATTTTTTTTTCACTGCTTATTTCACATCTTCTCTGCTGTGGGAGGTCTTTTTTCTTCTAATGACCCTTCTTATGAGTCTCTCTTTTCTGTGTTTTATTTATACCTCAGTATTTCTGCCTTATGAAACATTGTGCTCATTACTTTACCTTCCTCCTCTCTCTGTTTTTTGTCCACTCGTGTCTTTTCTCTCATTTTTGTTCCCGTTCATCTGTCTTCTTCTTACATCTCTTTCTTTTCCCCTCTGTGTTATTCTTTTTATACCCTCTCCTGCTCTCACCTTTCTGACATCTCACTTCTGTCCACTGCCTAACTCTGCCTTCCTCTTGACATTTTTTCTCCAAGCTATTCCTTTGGTCACTGTCCTTTTCCTCTCTTACATTTACATATATTTTACTTAAATATTACATATTTATGTGTATACTTATATCTTTACTCCACATCTTTCACTCTCCAGCTGAAACCAAGAAATTACTCATCCTGATAGTCTGATCCTATTTCATCCCTTTCTTAGCACCTGAAATACACTGCTCCTGCCCATCCTCAAACATACGTGTTGGGTAGACCGAAGAATTGAGTATGTGGGAAGTGTTCCTAAATTCAGATGTGTACTTAAGAAAGCATCGTGCTCAGGCTGCACTGTGAACAGAGCAGATGTTGTGTTCCCACTGACAGTACCAGAGGAGACTTTAAGCCCCCTGAAGGACCGAATGACATTCTTTTTACATTTCTCAATTTCATGGTTTTTGTAATGAAAAGACTGTAATTTTAAATGAGGTACTCTGCTATATCTTTCAAATATCCCTTGGATGCTGGACTGACCCAAAATAAGACCTCACAAAATGTTTTTCTTTTTTCCCCCCAATTGTTTTGTTTTATGCATTTGTTAAGCCACGTTTGTACAGCTATTGGGAGAGAAATGCTTTCTCCTCATCAGAGCTAAGCTCTTCCTCTGGAAAGGGTTCTGTGAGGGGTGAGACTGGGATCTCAGCTTGTCAGCTTCCCTTTTTTCTGGAGCCAGAGGGAGAGGAGAGAGCTGTGACTGCAGGATCATATGCATTGGGTGGGAGATGGAAGAATAGATGCATAATCCAAAAATGCTACATTATCCTCAGAGGGTGGGGGGAAGAGTTGTTTAATAATTTTTCCCCTTGACTGTCACTGACTGCAAACACCATCATTGGGGATCAAGGGCAGCTGTTAGATTTTGCTATTTAGGTAAGAGTCTCAGTTTTAAAAAATATAATCTATTATTTAAACTACTTTTTTTTGTTGTCCAAAGAGCTTACTACTAACTGGCTGGAATGAAAACAGCTCCATCCCACGGATTCCACCTCCGCTTTCTGGCAGCTTACCTGACTCATAAAGAGAGTGGGGGGTTTTATATGCCACCTACATCAACTCAACATTTTCCTTTGTGGTGAGACTTAATCACCACCCTTGTCATATTATTTCATCGACCCTCCTGGAATAGGAATTCTTTACCTTTCAAACCAGCCTTAAAACTTCTTATAAAATAGGGTGAGGGTTTTTTCCTGAATTTGGTGAAGGTACATAGGTGGTCCAATGCAGTAAGGTTTTCTGTGTTATTTTTTAAAAAATAGCTTTTACCTAAGGACCATGGAAAAGAGAGTTTCCATTTGCAGAGGACACGTCTCTGACACGAGATATGTCATCTGGAGAGCTGAAATCCATCAGCTGAAGGTACAGGACCATCCCCCAGGTAATCACTGCAGGTGGTGTGTGCTGGAGGGGAAACTGTGGGCTTTTAGCCACAATGACCAAGGATGTAAGTGGGCAAAGTTTGTCAGAGGCAGTGCCTATATTAAACAGAGTCAGGAAAGATGGATATGCTTTTGGGCACATCAGATCTCTCCTTATAACCTGTTTGTATAACCTGTGTGGCTCTGTCTCTTGTGGGGAGAGAGATCATATGGAGTAGACTGATATTTGTCAAGCAGAAAATACTGCGTGAAAGAAGACTGCAAGGTAGAAATGAAAACAAAACACAGAGGTGGCAATGCAATAGGTAGTGTGTGCAGGAGGCCGTGGAAGAAAGGGTAGGACAACAGAACCACTCCAGGAAGATTGTTGGAAGTTACAAAGAGTATATGAGTTACCCTAGAAAGCTGGAGCGGAAAAGCATGTGACATGTTTTCTGAAGAAATCCTTGAAATGAGGTGGGTGAAGGGCAGAAAGGAAGGTACCGCTCTGGAGCTCAGCACTTAAAGATAAAACCTAGTATGAAGGGAGGCCAGGGAAAGCATTTGTTAAGAGTCTCCTCCTTTCTCTGTCACAAAGGCAGGTAGAATCAAGGATCGGGAAGGAAGGGGGAAAATCGAAAGAACTGAAGTGAACCATTGGTAAATATCAGTGAAGGAAGGGTAGGGAAGGGAAGGTGCTTCCATGTTGACAGAAAGGCAGAAGTCCTCTTTGGGGTCTCTGGGGGACTTGGAAATTGACTGAGTAACAAGTGGGGTGCTGCAAGACGGGGGACAGGGAGCATCCTGCCAGGAAGGAGCAGTCTGACCATTCCTAATATAAATACAGGCTGTTTTCATTCTTGATGTGTTTGTCGTAAAATGCACTGCAGGTGCAGCAGCTCTGCCCTGAAGACAGAGAGGCTGCAGCTGTTTTGACCTTCCTGTACCACCCTCCTCTTTCTCACATGCCAGAGTTAACCCCATATTAACTCCTCTCCTGCGCTGTGGGTCCTCAGCCCAGCTCCAGTCATCCTCCTTATCGATTGCACCTGCTTGATAACTGGGACTCAACTCAAGAAGGGGGCTTAGCAGTCACCTGCAAAGATGTGCTTCTGGAAGCAGAGGCACTAATGAGCTCTGTGGAGGGAGTGTGCTGGGAGAGGCACCAGCAGGGAGGGAGAGGAGCAAAGAGTGAGCACTTCATCTGAGGAAGAAACAGCTTGGGAGACCATTGGACTAAAGCAGTGGGGAAACTAAGGGCATGGAAAGCTCAGGAGGAAAGTGAATGTGGGAGGATGGAGCCAAGAATGGTTAATAATAACAATATTGTACAGCTAATATGGCACTCCACTGGCATTTTAAACCTGCTGCCTTTGAAAACCCTTCTGAGTTTTGAAAAGCGAGCTTTACATTTAATTGTTCTAATTGCTGCTGACCATCTAGGACCACTGTCATTTTGTCCAGCAGCCCCCATTTTCTTCACTGCTGATCTAGTGGTTGCAACGGATTCTTCAGCATATTCCTCTTTGCATCCTTGCCTGATGTAAATATTGGAGTGTCCCCAGTTATGCCTTGATTGCTCTGGAAGGGAGATGGTATTTTTTAGCTTGCATCAGCATAGTGACTAGCACACTAAATCCATGCAATAATGATGCTATCACAAATTAGAGGTGAATTAAAACACTATTCAGAAGCAATTTTTACAATGTGGAATTTGGGCATGGGCTAACTGGACAGCCATTTCTTTTAAAGTTTCTGGAGAGCTGCCAGTTTTTCAACCCTGTGGCGGTTCAAAGTACTCTGTTAGTCTCTGTACAAATACCACATGTGAGACAGGACCAAGTGGCAGCAAACCTGCTGGGGCTTTGAACGTCCTGGCACTTGTAATGGGTGTGAGAAAAAGAAGGAAGGAACAATAAATAAAAGAATAAAGGAAAGAGAAGTACAAAGTGAAGGACATCTGTGCATTTTGATAACAATTCTTCAGTAGTACAGCTCCATAGAAAAATGTTGTCTGGTTAGTGTAGAGCAGTTGCTTGCTACACTGGAGCCATTTCGTAGAATTTTTATTTTTTTTAATATCAAGTTTTGTCTTTGAAATATGGAAAGAACTGATTTCTTTGTCTTTCTCCCCTCCTCCCTTGCCTTTATCCTCCCACTTCCAAGTAAGGATGTAAGTGAGGTTCCCTCTCATCTCCAGTGTAAATTTATTCATTTACATTTTAAAACGGCTTATTGTCAGTTCTTGTTTCCGAGTTTACTTTTACCTTCAGTAACTCTCGTGTCCTTCGTGCTCACCCCTGTCTATTTCTGGAGAAAAGCCAGCTTGCCTCTTCAGGGGAGGTTTGCCGGAGCTGGCTGTCCCAGACCTGCTTCTCTCCTCTCCTTCCATCTAACAGACTCTCCATTTTCCTGCTTCCTACAGAAGATGACCTCTAATGCTCAGAGGACTCTCTGCCCGTGGTAATGTGATCTGGTGGCAGCAGCAGAAAAAGGTGTCAGCAGTCTTGGATTGTGTTCCCAATCCGGTTATTGAATGATGCGAGATCTGGGGAAGGACATTTATCTTTGTTTCCCTGCAGGCTCCAGTAATAGTCACGCATCTCTATTTTACAGTAAAATTGCTTTTACCGTGCCAAATTAATTATTAATACACACATTACAGTATTTTCAATATCCTGTAGCAATGAAATCAGATGCTGTGCCACTTGCTGCCCTTTAGCTTGTGGCATGGCATGGATATACCTGGCTGGTACCCCCACCTCCTGTGTTTACACTCTGTGTTCCCAGGCTTTACCACCATGACAAAGCAGCTTTCACATATCCCTGACTGTTTTGATTGCATGCTTTCTGCTATTTTTTCTGAAACCATTTTCAGGACTTGCTGAAATGTGAGTAATGTAACTGGGAAGTGATGATTGAAGTGAGAGAACTCTCATTTAGAAGGAATGTCGGTCATGATTGATTACAGCTGCACATGTCATGCCCTTGCCTGACACTTTCTCCCCATGTAGGGGGAGAGTTGGTGATGGTAATGTCCAGGTCTGTTGAGCATACATGCCTTAGACCCATATACATACCTTAAAGGTTGTTAAAAGATTTTGCTGGGTTTATTTCATCCATGGCATTGAGAATATGTGGTAACATCTACATTGTGATGTACCTATCACATCACTCATAAAATTCTTAATGACCTTGGTCTGGTCTTCAGCCTAATATGAGCACATAGCTTTCTACTTCAGCATGGGTTTATGTCCAAATTCTTATTCCCAGTCAGTGTGGTTTGGCCAAGGTACACATTTTGGGGTACAATCTCAGCTTTTGTTTCTTTTTGCTATATAAATTGTCTGTGGTGCTGGAAAAGGGCTACAGGAACCTGCTAAAGCCCGGGTATGGGGTGTGGAGGAGGAAGAGGTGCTGCATGGGTCTGCATTGGTTCCCACATAACTCCTACCTTAACTCAGAGCAGCTCTCATCTCTTGAGGAGGCTTCTCCTCCCTCTTCCACCCACTCTCTCCCTACGGCCTGCAGGTGCTGGGCTGTAGCTTCCCTCCTATTTTTGGCTGAATGGCTGAATTAGCACATTTTTAATGGATGCCTTTTTCAGCACTTATGAAAATAGTCTAGAATTTTGATAATTCTCCATTACTCCATAAAATGCTTAAAAATAGTTTGCTTAAATGTGATAGCAGTTGCTTAGGCTTATTGTCATTACTAGTTTAGAGACCACGGCTCCACTGTAGAAAGAGTTATTTAGATATAGCAGCCTTAGTGACTTTTTGCTTTTCTCCTTTTCCAGAGAAATTGAAATTATGTGGATAAAGATCAAGTGATTTTCATTTTTTGATACAGCACAGAGCGATTTATTTCAAATCTGCACCTTTTATTTTCAATAGCATAGGGTGTCATGGAATAAGTAAAGTACCTTTCTTCCATTGGTATTACAGACCCCAGTCATCTATGATTTTTGTTCTCACACACATCTCCAATAGTCTGTACTTGCAAACCACCAAAAAGATACATAGAGCTTGTGATGCTTCTGAGCAGTGGAGCTGCTATGATGTCTTGCTCCTTCTGCCCAGGAGGATTGTTCCAGGTCAGTTGGAGATCAGCTGCCCTTACATGGTTAGCAGGGTCTGACCTCTCCCTACCTCCAGAGCAATTTTGCTGAGTTAGTCTAAGGATGGGAGCTGAACCCCACAACTGGACACAGGGTTGTTGCTGACTGGTTGGCCCTCAGTGGGTCCAGTTGAGTTGAAGTGGGATATGAAAGGAAAAGAAGGCTGTTGCTTGAGGAAAGGATTCATGGCAAGAGCAGAAAATCCTGATGATTCTAAAGCTTGGAGAGGAAGCCCATGCTGAATTTTATGTTGTGCGAGGTTTTGAGTTATTGATAAAACCACAGGAAGGAAGTGAGCCTGGTTGTGTTCTCTGTTGGACTCTGCTGGGCTTCCTGAGGATGGTTGTGATAATACAGAATCTCAAAATAGTCCAGGTTGGAAGGGACCCACAAGGGTCATCAAATCTCACTCCTACAGGTTTCTCTGAAACCCTGACACTCTGTGGGAAAGCTGGCTGGAGAGTAATTGTAGCAGATGCTGGTACTGGGTGTACCCCCCATACATTTAACAGGTATTGATCCATAGAAAACATCATTCTCCTTTTTGTATTTATTGGATACTGTTGCTCAAACACGTAGATCAGAGCTATCCCAAAGCAACTAGACAATGAGTACTCTTACAAAGAGCAGATAATAAAGCTTTTTTAAGTACTCATTTATTAATAGTAACAAAACCTTGATAAAATATGAAGTCTGATTTTTATAAAGTACTGAGTGTTTTGGATTCCAGTGGAGATAAATGTCAGCTGTTGGTGCTAAGCATCTCTAAACATTGTACTTGTGCTTTTAGGCCTGTGTTAAATCCCTGTTGACTTCAGACACTCTTTTAACCAGCATAAGGACTGCAGTATTTAGTCTCCTGACAGTCATTCTTCTTGCAATATTGTCTCCCTGTTGCTCTACTTGACTCATGGGTAAGATTTTATTTTCTTTAAAATTTCAGTGTATTCTCTGCAGAGAGCTCTGATCTAGGTCCTGCTCCTTACTTTGTAGGTAATAATACATAATCTCTGATGGATACTCCTACAGCCCTGAGAAGTACTTGCAATTTGGGCAGAAGTAGCGCAAGAAACCACAGCTGTTGCTGGTGATTAAAAATCTGCTTTCTAAAAATCATAAATTGAAATTATAGAAAAGAACAGAAAAGATTCCTGTAGGGAGTATTCTGTACAGAACTCCCAAGCAATGGATTAACACAAGCAAAGTAAGTGTCAGTCAAAGAGCTCAGACACAGTCCTCTGTTCTGCTTGTTTTTGTTCTAAAGAAATCTAAAGATCTACGTGAGCATCGTGTGTCTGTGTCAGGGACTGAGTTTGTAGCATTTCTTTCTTTGTAAGGGAGTAGGGGTCATCTTCAGTTTTAACCTATATTCACAGTCCTCTGTTCAATAGAAAACTGTGTGTATATCCAGCTTTGAAAGGTAGCCATTTAAATGAAAACTTTACAGGAACAGTGATATAAAGTGCAGCATGTGGAAGTGGGGATGGGGGTCTTACTATTGATGCTGGATTACTTGGGAGGAAACCTAGGATCCCAGAACTGTTTTCTGCACCCCTCCACCACTGGAAGAAATTGGGCATTTCAGATTACTTTACCTTATTCTAGGAAATTCTCCTCCTTTACTTCAAAGCAGATATTACCTCATTATCACATGCTAGACAACATACCAAGGGAAAAATTCTTTCCAGACCGAAATATGACTATCAGTTTTTGCACGAGGCAACATCACCAATGTCTCAGAGTGACTCATCATGCTTCTGATCTGCTTTATACCTGAGGCAGAGCTTGCTACCAAATAATTACAAATATTGTTTGTTTTCTCAACTGTTACTGTATAATGACACCTGGCAGATGAACAAATTCTTGTATAGTAGTAGATACCCATACATAATAAAAGGAAGGGGATTTGCAGTTTGCAGAAATTCTCTTTTCCAATAACAGTCATTTGTTGACACCTGGTAATTTGTAAACTATATTTACCAAATCTTACAAGCATTTCAGAGCAGGTGGATCCATTAGAAAGCCTTTTCCTTTTGGTGGAAACATTCCCTAATTTGTTGCCTGTTGTGTTTCAAAGAAAATAAAACAAAAAGCAGCAGCAAATTGCACTTTATATTTCTTGGCATGTAGGAATAAAGCCAAGTATTCTTTCTTTTGTACAGTAGGAGAAAATGAGGAAAGGGGCAATAATTGGACAGAACTGACAGGACATTCCTATTTAAGGGGCAGAACTATCAGCAGGTGCCCATTGGCTCTCATTTAAGGATTAAAGTGGAGCATCAGAAGATTAACAAATATCAGAATTTCAGATGTCCAAAAGGTGAGAGCTTGAGTTTTTCCTACAAATGTTTAATTTGTCACCAAAACCTCCTAAGAACAAAATACTGATTCTAGAAATGTAACTTTTATGGTTGACTAGGAAATTACAGGAGGGGCATGGGGATTTACAGTGGATGCCCCAGAGCTCATCATAACAAGAACAGCTTTCAATAGAAAAAATAAAGTAAAAAAAATCCAAGTGCTGTTTCCAGCCTTGCATGAGGAGAGGTCCAAAAGGCCAGCTCATAGTCCACCTATGGTCACCCATGCACTGCGGGCAGCAGCTTGGCACTGGTCCTACAGACTCAGCAGCAAGGCCAGAAATGAACAAAAGTCTTGCAGGAACTTCCCTGCCTGTCTCTCTCCATTGATGTATCAAGCCTGGGGAAAAGAGACAGCATCAGGTTCCACGTGGGATTTCTCAGCAGGGCTCCTCTCCCATTTCAGATCTGAGAGACTGTGGTGGTTTGTATCTTTGAATATGTTTTTCCATTCACTCTCCTTTTAATGATGCTGAAGAAAGGAGTGTCAACGCAAAGGAAGATATATCTGTCACTCCGCACCACTCTGGTTTCTGGCAGCAGTCAGGCTGCTGCTTGCAACTGCCTGGAAAAATTACTGTGGTTGGTTTTGTTGTTGATTTTCTGAGGAAGGAAAAAACTGCCAGCACTGATAACTGATTTAACTCAGAGCATACAGAGCCATAAAGAAAAAAAATGTTCCCAGAGATTTTCCTCAAAAACCTGAACCTTTCCAAATGTGCTGCTTGAAAGTGCCTTCTCTTACATGGCCGTACCCTGTGTCCCAGGGACCTCAGTGGCTTGGGCCTGGAGATGAGCACCATCTCTTTTTAGGGGTCTGTGTGGGAATCTCGGGCTGCAGTATTCCATGGGAAATGTTGATCAAGGGAACACAGCTCATAAAGCATGTTCTACTCAGTTTCAGTCTCCAAAAGTCACAGAATGGATGAAGTTGGAGGTGCCTCTGGCAAACATCTGGTCCAGTCCGTGCTCAGAGCAGGGTCAGCTGCTGTGGGTTTCTCAGAGCCATGTCCAGTTAGATTTTGAGTTCTCTCCAGGGATGGAGATCCTGCAATCTCTCTGAGCAACCTGTACCCAATGCTTGGTCTACCTCACAGTAGAGAAGTCAGTCATGCTGGCAACACTTCCAAAATAAAAACCAGTGATTATTAACCTCTTTGGGTTCTCTCTCCAACTCTCTCTCTTTTTTTTTTTTTTTTCCCTTAAGGAAACAAAGTTATGCAACAATCTTTATAAAAAGAAACCATTCTTTTAAAGGTCACTTAGTGTTTTCCTCAACAAACTCTCCATATGGACACTTTGGAAATAATCCCACTACTTCTGCCTTTATACCAGAGCAGCACCTGCTGTGGGTTGCAGTGCGCTGTTGACAGAAGGGCTGGTGATACTGTTGACCATTATTAACATTATTTATTTAGCACCTGGCAAATGCACTGAGGCTCTTCGTGCTAGGCACTGCCCAAATAAACCACAAAGAACACAACCTGTTTTCAGAGAAGGTGTTATTTACCTGTTAAACAGTCAGCTGCAAAGAAATGGGTGGAGAGAAGCACAAGCTTTTGTGCTGATCTCTGAATTTCAGCATCATTGCTTCCCACATTGCAGCCGTACATGGGAGAAGAGCGAGATCCAGGCTGTGCTACTCAAGGGTATTAGCTGATCAAATGGACAGAGATGTCCTGTAGATGTGACCTGTTCTAGAGCCGTATGAAATCACTCTGGTGCCTATTGGGCTCTCTATTAATTTTTTAAAAGCTGCAGTACAAGTGCACTTAAGAATTAATACATATTTTAGAAGGACATACTTTTCAAAAAGCTTGAGAAATACTCATTTGCATTTTTCAGTTGTGGTGTTTTTCAGTCAGGAAATGAGCTCAAAAGAAAAAGAAGCAAGTGCACAGTTATTTCTTCTTGTAGAAAAATAATTTTCCATTGAAAATACATATTTTCGAGTCTACAAACAGAGCAGTAGGGCATTTCTTTTCCCAATACTGCTTCCCAAATAGAGGAAAAAAGGACGAAAATTTGTGATTTCACCAGAGGAAGAAAATGTGGTGTTTAAGGGGGCAGGTGTCAGTTTTGAAAGGTGTCCAGAACCTTTGGGGCAGTCCAGCACTTGCCCTTCCAAATGCCACCACTGGGAAGAATGCCCGGAAAAATTAAGAAAGGACATGAGGTGGCAGAGTCAAAAACTTAGCACATGAAAATTGTGTCTTTGGAGAAGAAACTGCTTTTCTGGAGCAGAAACTCATCTCTGAGGACACTGGTGCCAACTTTGGCTTCTAGACAGGAGGGTGTTTTGGAGGGCTGTGGTGGAGACCCTGCCTCCCCACTGCATAGCACCTCGAGCAATGCCAGCCTGCCCTTGCAGCTGGCCATAGCCCTGCTTGAAATGCCCAGTGGCTGCCAGGCCGTGTGGGTCCCAGAGCCTAGCCCTGGTGCCTCATCGGGCAGAGCAGCCAGCAGTGGCCCTGCTGCTCGCTGCAGGCAGGAGGCTGCATCACACAGGCTGATTTGGAGCCGCAGAGGTTTCTGGCGCGATTTGGAAGCAGGAGCTGGTATCCACTGAGGTGTGGGTGGGCACGTAAATCCAGCCTCAGGATCAAAGATGTTTCCTCCCACGGGGAGCAGCCAGGAACTTCCTGTAGACTTGTATACAACAGTGCTGCTGCATCCAGCTCTGGTTGCAGATGAAGAAATCACACTCTTTCCCAAGGAGGAGAGGCAGGGCTGAGCATGCAGCCATTGCCTTGGCACAGGCACCATTTAGGTCCTTCTCTAATACTCTGAGTGTGCAGACCATATGTTACATCCCAGTTTTCTCTCTCCTGTTTACTTCTATCTTTTTCCCCATGTGCCATCAGCCCTGAAGCTCTTTTTTCCCTACTAGTCTCTTGGCCAGCAGACTGTAATTCCTAGGTCACCTTCAAAGGAGGTGCAGAGCAGTAAAACCCAAGCCCTGGGGTGATGCTGGAAGCTTATCCTCCAGCAAAGCCTGGAGGAGCCTTGTCTTTCAAGGGAGTATTCGAAGTGTTCTCTGAAATACAAAACCATTTACCGGGTTGCAACACAGTTATTCATTTCCCTTAGCCCATGTAGTAAAGCACATGTAAATTTGTAGTGTAGGGGAGGTACACAGTTTTTTGATGGGTTTACATACTGGTTTTTTGTTACTGCGCTTCTGGATGGGAGCAGTCAGCTGCAGGTCATGGCTCTGCAGGTTGTGACCTAATGAAGAAAAATGCAGAGGGGGGATCAGGCATCTTTGGTGTAAACTGTCCAGCAAAAGCTTGCTCTCTTGAAAGCAAAAAGCATCAGATAGCAGGAAACAATTTTTTCCATCAACATGTAGCCCAAAAGCACTTTGCTTTTTGACTCTTATCCACATTTCTGTTTCTCAGCCAGGTGATTCCTGCCACCTCCTCTAAGTTTTTCTACTCTCTGATATTTTTTGATAGCAAATGTAAATACTGAGATATTCCTGTAGCTTAGATAGCTAGCTTAAAACTATATTATTTTTTATATTTCACTGGATAACGTGGTGTCAAACAATCGCCACAGAAATGCAAGCACTCTCAAAATAAACTTACATCTACATGCAGATAAAAAAGGGGTTTATTGGAGATTGTAATAACCACATAAAATGATTTTGACCAGTCTCATATAAAGGTGGCTGCAGTGATACCTTGCAACAGTCTTGGGCCCATTCCAGCAAGATTTCATTTAATCCATGCTGCAGTTAGTGTTTTCTTTGGAACTGCAGTGTTCTTCTCAGAAGGATGTTCAGGCTCCATCTCATATTTACTAAGTAGACGCCAATTAGGCTTGTGTTCAGAGATGTTGACAAGGCCAGTGTTGTAGGTATTTAAACAGAAAACAACAAAAAGCCATACACAAACCAGAGAAATTCTTGTTGGCAGTTCAAAAATGCTTGCACAGGGTCATGGGGTATTTGTCTCAGATTCAGAGCTGTTGTTTGCCTCCAACTCAGACTCTCTCATCTTGCAGTACGATTATTCTGTAGAAGGTCAAAAAAGAATTAGATTTTTTTGATGTTCTCTCCAAGCAGCTCCAAGACGCAGCGAAAGAGCTCTCAGGATGCCAGAGCCAGCGAAGTCAACCTCAGCCCCCAAAAAGGGCTCCAAGAAAGCTGTGACAAAGACCCAAAAGAAGGGTGATAAAAAGCGTCACAAAAGCAGGAAAGAGAGCTACTCCATCTATGTCTACAAGGTGCTGAAGCAGGTCCATCCTGACACCGGCATCTCCTCCAAGGCCATGGGCATCATGAACTCCTTCGTCAATGACATCTTTGAGCGCATTGCTGGAGAAGCCTCCCGCCTGGCCCATTACAACAAGCGTTCTACCATCACGTCCCGGGAGATTCAGACAGCCGTGCGCCTGCTGCTCCCAGGCGAGCTGGCCAAGCACGCCGTGTCCGAGGGCACCAAGGCTGTCACCAAGTACACGAGCTCCAAATAGCTGTACATCCCCTCTGCAATGGGACCATCGAGCGCCGGGCCCTCCACGCAAGCACAGGTAGGCAGCCATGGTCTGGATGAATGGTCACAGCTATTACCCACAGCAATTTGCAGCCTGGGGATGGGCATGAGAAGCTGCCCAGAGGAAGAGGAGACAGCGATCTGGATGTCAGTTGATTTTCATAGTCTGTTCAGGATGTGGAAAGGATTTGTTGAGGCTGGTGGTGGAGGTCCCTGCTTTCACATCTCATTCAAAGAACTGTCCAACCATAGTGTATCCAGTCTCCTCTGTGCTTGGCAAACATTCATGCTTGGCACCGGGAGGGGGGACTGGCAGCGGCAACGCAGAGACACCATCCCTGAAGTCTTCTTGTTTGACTGCTTTCTCCCAGTCATCTGATATGGGTACTGAAGAGTCAGCACTGCATCCTCTCTCTCATAGCCTGAATCCCTCCTGGTGTGCAGTGGCTCAGCCCACCCTGTGCTGGCAGAAGTGGCATCAACAGCTACCAGGCACATATTGATTCAACAGCTATCTGTGCTTGACAGCCTGTTTTAAAGAGCAAGCCTGGCAGGCAGGCAGATGCCCACGTTGATACCAAGCGCTAATCCTCCTCCTTGCTCCTGATGGATGAGCCATGGAGCAGGATGAGGGTGCTGGCGCTGGAGCTGCCCACTGCCTCCCACCTTGTGCTAAGGTGGAGGGATGGACAAGGTGGGATGTTGGGAATAGGTCTCTATCTTTCCTGACTGCTGCTTTGCCTGCCTTAGGACTTGCTTTGGCGTGCAAGACATTGCTAATTCTGCTGCTTTTCACAGACTTTTCCTGCCTTGATTCTGCCTGGGTGCTCCCTTCCACCATAAGTGTGGGCAAGATGGGGTGGTGCCCATGGGGGTCCCCTCTCCTGTGAGCAGTAGGGTGGTGCAGGACAAACAGCACTGATGTTTTGGGCAGGGACTGAGGATTTGGGAAGGCATCTGGTGTGGGAGCACAGGTGGTTAGTGCGTTTTGAGGGGTGGGCGGAAGCTGGCTCCCCGCAGAGATCACTGCAGGCAGCTCGCCTGGCCCTGCTCTCCCTAATTCATTCAGCAGTTAGAAAGCAAAAGCAAAATTGGAAGCTGGGTGGATATACAGGGACACTTGCCTGCATCCCAGATATTTTAAATAGTTTTAAACTACTTCAGATACTCCCCATATCTTTTCAAAGTCCACAGTAAGGTGAGCAATAATAAAATCGTGATAAAGCCATAGAGGTTAGGGGAGGAATGTCTTGGTTACAGGTTTATCTTGCCCAGACTGCTGGATAGCAGAAGGGCCTGTGTAGAACTGGTGTGAAGTTGAAGCTTCCTACTCAAAACACAAAATTAGCCAAAATTAAAAAAAAAATCAAAGTCTCTGGTAGGCAGTAACACTCAAATAAAAAATATTCATGTCTAAAATAACAACAGCTTTCTGCAACTTACTCTAAATAAAAGGAGCAGCAAAGAAATAGGACCCAGAACTAAGTGCAGATTCTCCCTAAGCTTCAAGACCTTGTTTTTAATTAAAAGGTAAATTCATATCCCAAAATAGCAGCCATGCAGTACATTTCTATCTTTCCCCTGCGTTTATATCTATCCTGTTTCTTTACACTTTGAGAGTGATTGGGACCTTTGACAAATTTATGTTGCTTTTGGAGCTGTAGGACTCTGCAGCTCCAGAAGGTTCGCATTGCAGTCATTTTTCTAGTTGGTCTGAGGAAAGGACTGCATAGCCCTGCTCAGAAACCTGAGAGCAGCCTGGGGTCTCGAGTGGTCTCTGTGCAAGAGTGAAGGTCAGTTCGTTTGTGGGCTGCTCCCACACCCCTGCTTTGGGCATGAATGCCCCACACTTGAAAAAGGGCTTTCCTCCCATGCTCTGCTCAGTGGTACCACACAGCTGTGTTTCATAGCCTGATGCCAGCAAGAATCTCTGGTGATAGCCCTCAGAAAGAGCAAAACCCAGCTCCCTGGGTGCCAGCACCCACAAGGAGCAGCTCCCAGCAGCAGTGCCTGTATTCAGTAGGATTGGTAACCTGGGCCTTTTGGCCAGGACACTTTGCAGGTGACAGCTTAGTACTTCCTTTTGTTTTCCAATCAAATAGTCAAAATCAGATACCAGAGATTGACACGTACCTGCAGTGGGCCTAGAGCCACCATCCTTGACGCCTCGGCCACAAGAAACCCACACAGTGGATGATGCATCAGGGGACTGTTGGGAGTGAAGGGCTGGATGGCATTGCTGGAGCTTTCTTCTTCTGTCCCTATGAGCTGCAGGTCAGAATTCACCACCCTGGGGAGTCCTCTTGAAGGCAGGAATTCAGGGTGGAATGAACCTGCTCCAGTCCAAGCAGTGTGTTTGAGCCAGGACACACATCTCCCAGGATTACCTGGCACAGCCTCTGAACTCTCGCTCTTTTGCACAGAGCAGAGTCCCACTTTAGTCTCCACAGGCTGCAAGAAATCAGGAAAATAAAATGAAGTATTGGCCCTCCAGGGTCTCCTGGGCAGCTCAGGGAGCCAGGAATGAGGCTGGGCACTTGGACAAGAGCTGTTTGCTCCATACTCATACTCAGACTACTGGTCCTATTTTCTTCTGACACTGTTGCCGTTCTCCATTTTTGGAGATTATTTCAGAGAGAGGAGAACCAGTGATTTAAAGCTACAAAAATACTTGAAGGCTTAAAGAAGATTTTTAGATTGTCTAAAGCCAAGTGACTGAGACTGATCATGTCCGTGTGTTTATAGCTTAGGTTGTCCTTTCATGCATCGTTTGCTCTTCACTGTCCCTTTGTATTTTTTTTTTCACTCGCTCCTGACAATATGAAGCACAGGACTGAGGAACTGATCCATGTTAAAACAAACCTTTTTTATTTTTTCCTTTCTTTCAAGCTTTGTTTTAACCCTTTTCTGGTGGCTGTTCTGTTCTGTCACTGTTGTACAGACATTTGTGCCAGCAGAGGGAAGGGATGATCCAGGAAAGGCAAAGCTGGTATAAGCTAGAACTGACACAGAAAGCATTTGGGAAGTTAATGGCCCTAGTGTCAAGAAAAAATGAAGAAAGGAAATTGAGTCCTGCAGTGGTCCCACTAGCAGCAAAGATGTGGCTTTTAAATACTCCACTATTGTGTCCCACAAGCAGTTTCTCTAACGGCCCTGACGCTGCAAATCAAACACAGCTTATTTCTGCAGATCCCAGAGGCCTCGAATGTTTCACAAGGGAAAGGGAGCAGGTTGGGAAGGGGGCTGTGCTCCCATGCCGCCACCCAGCTGTAGCAATTGGAGGCTCCTTGTTCAGCAGGCAAACCTACAAGGCCCTTCCCACAGCTGCCTGCTGCTGTGCAGGACACCATCCACAGCAGTTCAATGGGAATTACTTTGAATGTGATGAGCTCGGGCTGAGCCTTCATATTAGAGGTAATAGAAGGTGGTCTAAAAGTTCAAGGATTGATTGTCCACTAAGTAATCTGAGGTGTGACGTACTTCACAGTTTCCCGGTAAGGAGGTTTGCTGCAGAAGATGGATTCTGCACTACAGGATCTGTGCTTTTAAAGAATACATATTTCCATCTCTGGAATTGAGAAAATGTTTTAAAACTGAAGATAATATACCAAGCCCCACTGTCCCTACCTGATTCTACTGCAGTCCCAGAAGCATCTCTGGGCCATGCCTGTGTTTTGCCTATTAAAAAAAGTAAATCAACTACAGATTGAAAGTTGGAAAGGAAAATGAAAAAGGTAATACAGCCTTGATATTAACCTCATATTAACCCCAAGGATATCACTGCACTGAGTTATTTGTTTCCATGTACAATTTAAAAGAGAAAACATGCTGCTATAGATCTTCTGATTTTCCACCCTGCTTCCCTAGAAGGGCCTAAAGTCCATCTGCCTTTCACAGCAGAGTTCAACCTATAGAGGAACTGAGTGGCCACCTGCATGGAGGCTTGCTCCTGCCCAGGACAGACAGGTTTTTAGTCAAGCATGGGAAAAACAAGCAAAAACAAGTGTGGAGGACAAGTGCCTGTCCTGGACATGACTGTGTGTCCCACGAAGGGACACTAAAGAGTCCTGCCCAGTGGAATTGTGTGGCTTGTGCACCCTTCACTCTGGTGACAGGCAGCCATGTGGGTAGCCCCAAGTCCTGCCACCCCTGGAGTAGAGTTTGGCATGGCCTCTGCACAACCCTGAGCATTTGTCCCATCGTAGCATTTCCTGGCGGTTTACATCCAGATCAAATTGTTTACAGGGAAAGGAAGAATGGGAACTGAATAATAAAAATCACTTACTGACAGAATTTGGAGAGTTTCCTGGGACCACCACCTGGGGAGCAATCTTTCATGCTTACTCCATGCATGGTATCTCGTGGGCTTATTTACACAGAGTTTTTCTGACAATAAGTGTTACATCAAGTATGATCCATGTTATATTGCTGCTGGTTTATGACCTTAGTGCTAATTACCTGCTTTCTGTTAAATGTCTAAATAAAATGTAACTTCCAGCCTGTTGGAAGTCAGTGGTACCCAGCTGTCGGGGTGTCTTTGCTTCTGCCTTATCACTAGTGTTCCCCCAAGCCCTGCATTTCTCCTTCTCCATGATATTTCCTCCAGACCTGGGGTCACAGCAACCACTCTTCCAGCAGAGATGGAGCACAGCTAGTCCTGGTAGAGGGTCAGTCAAAAACCAGAGGAGCCCCACACTGACGGGATATCACAGGCTGCCACTGTGAGTCCTCATGGGATGTCACTCACCCCAAATGTGAGTGGAACATAAACATCTTTTTTTCTCAAGCCCTTTCAATGATCTTGTCCCAGGCAGAGCTGAGCCTGCAACCTATCCTTGCCACACTCCTGCTTGGGGTGTGCTCTGCCTGGCACATTTACCCCCAAGCAGGAACAGTTTGGACTGAACAATGTGAGATTCTGTGGCTGAAGAAGTGTTTTATGCACATTCAGAATTTCTGTTGATCTGAATTAACAATTGCTAACACTAGAAACATCTTTTCTTGTACTCTGAGAAGTTCATAGGCAACAAACGTGGAATGAGATGCAGCATCTGAAAACCCCAGGAAGGAAAATATCTTCCCTTTAAAGAATGATTGGTAAATACACTCCAGTGAAACACTTACCTGCTGGACATCAGCATCATAATGCATTTACTGGAGTAGGAAATGCATGTGCCATGCTGCACACTGTCCGCTGGAGAAACAAGCTAAGACTTCAGATATGGCATATAACAGAAATCAGAGCTAAAAATGTTTCTAGTGTCTCTGAAGAAATACAAGCTTAACATAATTGGGAAAACCAGTATTTAGAGAAAAAAACCCCAACTTATAGCTAGCTTATCTGAAGTATTTATTTCCAAGGAAATAAATTTTTCAGCTTGTACTGATTTCCATTTTGATACCCCTTTCCAGAGACACACCCACAGTGCGCTTTAAAAACAGAGCTAACACCAAGGTGTCAGGAGGACCCAAACCAGGTTATAAAAGGTAGAGCATAACCCTATGGTCATGCTTCTCCAGGATGCTGAGAGATAACTCTTTTTTAATTATTCAGTTATTATCTAATTATTATTGGCTGGTTATTCAAAGACCATTAGTTGGACTCAGGTGCCACATGACTATGGCTGATGGCAGAACCAAGTAGAACAACTCAGGAACATCAAAAGAAATTACGAGGGGATGAGGTTTGAATTAAGAGGAGCAGCCCTTCATGCAATGAGTAGTCTCCCTGTAGAGCCTTTGCCAATGGCTGTTGAAGATGCTAGAATTGGTTCAAGGACAAACTACTGGGAGAAAAATCCTTTAAGGCTTGCTAAACACTTATAAACTATGCTGAAAAATATTACAGGCTGAGAGAATACAGAGAGAAAGCGACTGTATGTGTCTGTCCTATTCCCACAGTCTTTCTTGCCTATTCTGTCACAGCCACAGCTGGAAACAAGATTTTGGGTTGGATGCACCAAAGGGCTGGTCCAGGTTGTCTCCATACACCTCTGTAAAGTCTGACTTGGACTACACATGAACTGTAAAGAGTTTCAGGCAGTTTTCTTAGGCCTGTGGAGCTTAGAACTAAGCATGAAAGAAATTTTTTTACCTCGCTTTTCTATGTGGCTCCTGCACTTGCTTTGATGGTTATGTGGATTCTGTTACCCTGGCTTACATGAAAGATGTGAGAGATGTTTTGTCTCTAAAATAGTTAGGGTTAATAAACACAGATGGTGTGAGAATGAGGAATGGAGCTTCTGCTTTCTCATATAATGGAAAGCTGTTCTCAAAAACGTTTGTCATTTTCTCCCTTGAAGCAGTTGATTAAAAAAACCCCACCATTTTCTGCCTTTTAATGTCCATAATGCTAATTCCACCCCCTGACAAAAAAAAAATCTCTTACAGAAATTCATTCAGAAAAAAAAATTCTTACAGATTTAACTGTCTTCTAATAAAAGAAGAATGTTCTAATAGTAATAGAAATGGGAAGGTTGGTAGGAATGAGAAAGGAATGGCTATGGGTGGGTGTGAGGCACCAGAAGGGACCAAAGGCTGTAGGTGAATGCTGCAAGAGTGACAGATGCTGGTGGGAACTCGCAGAGGAGCTCACCAAGATGCCAGCACACACAGCGTGCTGCTGTTCGGGACACGGGAAATGAAGGGCAGGGAGTGAATCCTGGTAACTCCCAGGGGTGGAGCAGGATGGACAGTGAAGTTGCTGCCAGAAAAGGTACAAAAGGCACACCCAGAGCCAGCACATGTCACCAATTCAAGAGCAACACAGGAAATGTGATTCAGACATGAGGGCATCATCCCTCATGCTCAAGGTAATTGCAAAGATGGACACACATATCCTGCATGCTGGTCAGACAGCTTGGATACAGCCATCTCATGAGGGTGCTGCTTTAAAATAACTTCACCTGCCAATAAGGAGACAAAATCACCCTCCTAGAGGGATTCGTGTTGAGTTTGCTACGCTGTGGCTGCTCATCAATCATTTGGGTACATCCAGCCTTGGGGCAGGAAAACTATCTAATCTTCTGGGCACCGCTCCCACTTATGGGCCATTAAACCTCCTCCTGATCAGGTGTGGAGAGCATTCTTTATACAAAGTACATCCGTATTTGCAAAGACTCAGAAAAATGTGCAGCACAACTTTTCAAATAAACCAGGAGATGTTTCTGACCTAATCTGCCCCAAGGACTCAACACATTCTGGTGAATACCACGCCTGCCTCTGAAACACTCACTCCAGATGGGAGAGCTATGAGTGCAGTTGATACAAGCACCCAGTGTCCAATCTTTGCCTGAGACTGTCTGGGAAAAAAAAAAAAAAAACAAAAAAGGAGGGTACATAAGTGCACCACACTGAATTTCACTAAAGTGAAGGAAATGGGAGGGTATTGAAATTGATTTTTTTTTTTTTTTGGCTTTTCATTTGTTTGGGTTGCTGTAGTATTCAAGGGATTCGAGAAAGTCTGGTCTTGCAGGCACTGATGGAAAGAGGCTATTGAACTGCTTCATCCCAATAAAACCTGCCCTTGCAGCTTTCTGAGGCATGACGAAGTTAGAGCAAAGTGGGAAGCCTACGACAGTGAGGGCTGCCTGAGCATGTTGAGAGGAAGATGGTTGCTTTGTTGGGAGGTTACTTTTTTGGGATGAACATGTATCTCACAGCTAATTTCTCCTGTCATCAAGGTAATAAAAAGTCACATCTCAGTATTGACTTCAGAGATGCAGGATCCCCCCATCTCTTCCATAAACACCCTGCAAATGCCACATCCTCGTGAACTCACACTAAATCCATGCTGCTCCCATACTGACTTGCACTCTGGCCGTGGGTTAGAGCCAAACAACTGCAGCTTTAAGTGGAAAACTTCACGGTAGAGCACAAGAAGAAAATCGGAATGCATCCGTCAGTGCCTTTTGCAGCTTGTTTTTTAGTGAAAGGACCGAGACACCTCACGCTGCAGCTGATCTTGGCTAACAAAAGCTGTCTCGGTGGGGTCCGCCAGCAGTCACTGGCCACTTAGCAGGAGAGAGCCCGAGCTCTTTTTAGCCCGGATGATTCAGCACAAAGAAGCCTTTATAGCTCAGCAGCAGGCATCTCGCGCCTCTTCGCATCACGCCTCTTCTCAGGTTTTAAATACAAGGGGACAAAAGTTCTTACAAGCCCCTGATTCTGTCAGTTCCCTGAACATATGCCTGAAATGCTCTTTCTGGCGCTGAAGTGTCTTTCAATGGAAAAGATAGAGCTCGGGATTGCATGCACCGTGTCTCTCTCAGAGCCAGCCTTCCTTGCCCGGCTCAGCTGATGGATCACCTCGGGTGATACCTCGCGGCTGCAGGGCCGGCGCTGAACGGCCCTGAACGCAGCAGCAGAGCGCTCGGGGCCGGCAGCTGCGTGCCGCGGAGGGTGAGCAGGAGGTGCTCCGTGCCAGAGGCAGCGTATCACAGCAACCACAAGCTCAGCCATATTTTAAAGGGATTAGAAGTGCATAGACGGCAAGGAGAATTTTCATAACAAAAGACTGAATAGATGCAAGTTTGCAAGCAACGGTAGCTCTCTGCTTTATGGGAAAGTTACACTAGATACAAAGAAACCGCAGGAAGAAGTCTTATCCCACCCTGCCAGCTGCTGTGGGGCTTGCAGCATCCTCAGAAGCAGCCCATACCTGCTGGTCCAGGCAAGAAACCTTCCCTAGGTAAAGGTAGAACAGAAATTCCTGCCCTAACTGCCCCATTCATCTGAAAGAATAATCAGTTCAGACTGTTCAGAAAGAAATACTCAGATTTTGGAAATTTTTCCTCTTTCTTTTTTTTTTTTGTTCCGGTTTTGGTGTTAGTTTTGCTTTTGCTTTTGCTGTTGCTTTTGTTTTTGTTTGTTTGTTTTGTTTATAATTTACCATTTTGATAAAATTATTCATGTTTGCTTCAGGGTTTAACCTGGCTGTGGGTAACTTTGACACCCAGCTACACACTTGTCACGGCCTAAGCAGGCAACAGTTCTGAAAGTGCCTGGGAAAAGTGCAAAGGCAACCTCAATATCTGCAGTTTTGCTTCTGGGAACAAAGATGCCAAAGCATCTGTGCCTGTACAGGGCTGAACAACTTTCTACTGATGTTCTTCCAGTTTGTCTCTATCAAGCTGTCTTAGGAAATGCAAGAGCAGGGAGCAACTGCTTGCTCACTCAATGCTACAGTTCAGAAAAAAAAAAGAAGAAAAGCACCCTGGTTTCTTCCATCTAGTTGGATGTGTGGGAAACAAGGCTCTCATCTGCTAGCAGCAGAGGAAGTGCTGGCTGCTGCCAACTGCTTCCCAGCACATGACCCCTAGCCCTGCCATTACTCCTGTTCCTAACCTGGGGCACGCCTTTCTACCCCACTGCTGAGGCTGGGCAGCCATTTGGAAAAAAGAAATCAGGTAAAACACATGAAGGAAGAAGCGAGTATTTCTGAAGCAAAGGATAACAGATCAGTACCCTAGAAACTGTTTTTGTAATGTAAATGATTGGTGAGAAAGTGTGTGACTTGGAGCAGAAATCGATTCCCCAGTGAGTGTCATCTCTTCCAGGCTCCCCACCAAGTGCACTTTTACTTTCTAATATTTTTGGACAAGAGATCAGTTTAGGAGGCAGCCAAGGGTGAGAACTCCTTGGAAATTAGACAGCAGTACTATTATTTAAATCTCTCACACATCTCTTTACCACAGCTAAGTGCCTGCAATGAGTGAAAATCCGACCTCTGCTTCTCACTCTAGTTTCAAAACAGCTGTGTCAGCTGGGTCTGATGATCCAAGTACTAGTAGTAGTACTAGCATCTGGTGTTGCTGTTATCAACCTTCATAGAAAGTCTTTTGCCTGTCCTTGAAGGCAGTTTAACAGTGAAATTGTTTCCAGCACTGAAAATGGCATCCTCTCCATTTCGTGGTTATGTCACATTCCTGCACTTGTCAGATGATGACCCAGAAGAGGTAGCAGCCATATCAGTCTTCTCTGTCCCCTGGAGTCAGCCAGGGGTAAGGTTTGACTGGGTACTATAAAAGATTTATTGGAAGACATGTGGTTGAGCTGACATCTCTGCTCACTAGTGGGATTTCATGCCAGAACACATCAGGTTGTGTTTCACTGTGCAGGGCTGCTCTTCTCCTCTGCTGGTGTCTCCCTGGCTTTGTCAGTGAGCCCTCACAATCAGGATTTCAGCTGTGGACATGCACAGTCTAAACCATACCATGTGTTATATCCTGTGTGTTTTGCTAAAGGCCCAGTTGCCGTGCTCAGCAAGCTCCAGTGAAAGATCCTAGTTGGATTCTCAGGCTATTATTAAGTGAGATTTCATTAAGAATTTAAATTATTTTGAGCAAGGTGGAAAAAGTCCTTTTTCATCATCTGAGATTTAGTTCTCTCCTTCAAGTCATCCAGCCAAGACACTTCCAGCAGGGTGCTGAGTCACACAGCTGAAGATGGTACCACCTCGTCCTTGCAGGAGTGAGTGTGATTTCATCTGGGTTTTGAACCCTGAGCTGAAGCAGTGCCTGTGACATACTGACAGGCTGGGTCACTGAGACAGCCAGAGGGGAAGTGGCCTTGGACACAGCAAATACATTCTCCAGCAATCCAGTCCAAAGCCCTGACCCTGAAAGGCAACACACACACAGCTCCTTCCAGCAGCTCCTGTATAAACTGGCTTAAACCTGCTGCTGACTGTTATTTTCATTCTCATAGATAAATGTAAGCTGTAGTTATGGCAGAGCAGTATTTGGTATAAATCAGTTAACTGAAACTCAGCCAGCTTGTGTCAACCTGAAAGGTTTCATCACAATTATTTTATTTTTATTTTAGCAATGCTAAAATAATTGAGAGGAGAGCAAGTCTCAACACCAAAGAAAACAGCTTCTCTTCCAGAGAGGCTGCTCCCAGGCACAGGACAAGCTGGCAGGATGGCAAGGCACGGCGAGGAGGAGTGCCAAGGCACCCTGCCAGGTGCCAGGGGAGCTGCAGGCAAGGGCTTGTTCCTGGCTCTGCTACTTTCCCCTCACCAGCACTTCGCTCAAGCATCCTCCTCTTTCATCTGCTCCTCACTGCAGGTGGCTTTGGCCAGCTCTTCCCTAACAGGGAAGGAGGGACCACCTCCTCTCCCTCTGAGCTCCTGTCTCCAGAAGTAGATTAAACTTGAAGAAATGAGGGGTTTATCCATCTCAAAGCCCTCCAACCACAACCTACAGATGAAAAGGCCTCAAAGGATTGCTCATCATGCCACCGCATGGAGGAGGTAAGTTTTTACAGTACTGTTGAGGGAGGAGTTGTAGTCCCCACACACACTGTAAGCTGCAAAAACCCAGCATGGATAAAGGAACATAATTTTGCTTTACTCCTCTCTTCCTGGATGACGGGTATCTGACGTGCTGGTATCTCTCATCACTGGAGTTCAGAACAATTTCCATTCTGTGAGCTGGCTGACATGCGCTAGGAGCAAGTGACCCACACCCCAGGAGTGCACACTTCTCTCATTTTACAATGGAAGGAGCCTGAAAACCTTCCTTGAAGAACAATATCTGAAATTAGGCAAGACTCTAGTAGGTAAGATGTGGCAGAGGGGGAACACAGATCCATGAAGAGCCCATCCAGCAGTGTCTGGTGGCTGTGCATCCCCCAGGATGTCACATTCCTGACCCTCTCGTCAGCAGTTGTGTGTAAGCTGTTAACTGTTTGCCATGGTAAGCTGCTGTGCTGAGATGCTGAACATCTGATTCAGCTCAGTATGAAGCTCATTCAGCTCAGGCTGGCATAGAAATGTCCTCTCCACAGACCTGATGCTCACAGGGCCAGCCAAAAGCCCTTCCAGAGCTACAGCCCTTCCAGGCTTCTGTTTACCATCTTTGTGCATTTTAGGGCAGAAACTCTGCCTGAGTCACCTCGCAGCAGGGTTTATCTGAAAGCAGGATGTCAGGGACTTGGGTCATGCCCTCTGGGACAAGTGGAGAGTCCCTTGAGAAGACTGTGCTGTGGATCTCTTCCCACTCGCCTGCTCAACTGGCACAGCTGCATTGCCTTCCCTACAGGAAGCCTTTCCATTGAATGAGAAAACTCAGTGCTTCTTTCTGAATCCCACGGAGTGCAAGATAAATCCATCTGCAGGGAAAAAAAAGAAGAAATAGAGTGTGCAAGTTTTGCAGACAGCTTTCGCAGGGACCTGACATTAGTTGCACACCTCTGTCCTGCCTGCAGCTGCTGCCAGATTTTTGCCATTCCCGTATTTGTCCTGGAAGAAGTTGTCTCTCTGCTGTTTGGAGATTGTGGACACAGGCAGCAGTTTGAGAGCAGTCTTGGACTTCAGGAGCTTCATCTTTACCTGCTTACTGCACACAGCTGTCACCATAAGGAGGTCACAGAGCCACCTGGCTGGGTTTCTCCTGCACTGAGCCGCAGGAGCAGCACAAAGCTGGGCAAATTCAACCAACAGCTTCTCAGGGACTCAGCTCGTATCTAGTGCCAGTGGTCGTGGAATGGCTTACACACACCCTTTCATCTTCTGGTTAGAAATAAAGCAGGAAAATTATCCCTCCTCTCACCCTGCCTCCCATAAGAAAAGGAGTAAGGAGAGCACAGATTCCTGAAGCTTGTAGAGAGTGGTTAAATATTGTCACAGACTGACCAAGCATTGTATTCAGCCATCCCTGCTCTCCCTCCAGTGTTTCTTCTGCCTAACAAACAGCACTGGTCAAATCCATGGTGCTCATACCTCCCATGGGCATATTCTGCAGCAGAGTTTTGATTCCATGAGGTGGGTGTTAGCTTCATCCAGTGCCATAATTTTGAAAGTGGGACTGCAGGTTCTCTCCTCTACCCTGATTTGGAGATGCCCTGACGCAGACAAACCTCTACGCTCCCACAGAGGCAGCAAGGGGATTAGGGACAGATTTTTGAAGCCTGTGTCTGTTCTCCTGATGCTGAAGGAGCCAGGATCGAGCTAGCAGAGCATGGTGCTTTCCTCATGCAGCAGAGCAGGCTGTGTTTAGATCCCAGAGATTTGGGTTCCTTTGATTCTTCTTGCAAGTCTTATCAAATGCTTTGCAACTTTGTGAGGTACCTGTGGGAACAGAATCTGACACGCTGCATCTCTCCCTAAAACTAACATGATCCTACTTCAGTGGAAGTTTGGGGGATTAGCAGCACTTAATGACACAGTTCTTTGAATAGTATAAATCTTCCTCATACTCAGGCTGGAAGAGTCACAAGTTAATGACAAATATTTGTTCTCTTTAATTGTGTGTACCAAGGGAGGAGAGCCCAGCTCATTCCAGCTTTCCTCCTCCATCCCTCTGACAGCTTCAACACCACCTGCTCATAGAGCAAAGTGGGCACAGAAATAAAATCCATGCTGATTTTTGGACAGGCAGGCAATACAGGCTTGTAATGTGAGAACTGCAATTTATTTTTAAGTACGGTGAAGAACTTGGGCACACCTTGTTGCAGATGGAGTGATGCACTTCCCTTGAAACAAGTATCAATATTATAATTGATATAAAACACCAATTTTAAAAAGTTTGATAGTAAATGGAACGGTGATTTAACAAATTCGATGGCAATGTACACTTGGTTATTTGCTGCATAGAGGACAGAGTAAGACAAAACTGTCAGGGAGACTCTCCCATTGAGTCCTGAGGTGCAGAAAGGACCCTCTCATATTCTAAACTCCTATTTTGAGGGGAGTTTAGGGATGGCTGGATCCAGACTTAGTCCCAAAATTCATCAATGATTTATGTCTAAAGGATTTTATGTGTACAATTAATCATTTTAATCACTTAGCCAAGATTTCAAAATTTCAGAAAATCTAAAAAAAAAAAAAATTAGGTCTTTCCTCCAGGCTGCCTTTCCTGTACATCGCTATTATTCTACCATCTTTCCTCCGGGACCCCGGCCCTCACAAGCGTCATTGCTCAAATTCCCTGGGAGCCAGGGCCAGCCTCACAGGCTCCCACTGCTTCACCTCACTCCTCGGCTGTCAAGGACCTTGAGCACTCTCCTCTGCTTCCCAGGCTGTCCCAAAAATGGCTCCTACTCCCCAGCAGCTCTTCTCCTCCTTGTCCTCCTCCTCATCATCATGTGTTCACCCCTCTCCTTCATCTGTAAAGACAGATATAGCCTATATCTTCTTTTGCCAGAGCCTGTAAGTGCTGGATCATCCTGCCCTTCTCAGGTTTGTTGCCGCTAAGGAACCAGACAAAAAAACAAGTTTCTGCTTTGCTCGTGTAGCTTTCAGATTATGAAAAACAGTTTCAGCACATTACAACACTGGTGCAAACACGTCACAGTGAGGACCCTGGAAAGACTGACTAGCTGGCTGGTCTGACCCTGCAAAGCAGGGCCAGGGCGATCACCAGCTAACGGAACAAGATGCATTTGAAGCCCTGGGGCTTCGGACTGAAACACCGTTGTCCAGAGAGGTGACCAGATCTCAGGCTCTCAGGGATTTATGGTGGCAGGGAAATGGCACGAAAAAACCCCAGAGGCTGCTTTCCAATAGCAGTGTCACCCTGCTGAGTGCCACCAGTGTGCTGCTGAGCCATGTGACCCCCCCAGTGCTGCCCACTGCACTGGGATGGCAGAGATGGTCTTGTGTGGCCACGCCAGGACCCCCACAGTAGCACGTGGCTGGTGTAGTCACACCCTGCATCCCCATCCCGGGGTGCCCACTGCACCCCTCAGATGTGGGACTAGGCTCATCATTTACACCCTTTGGGTTCCAGGGGGTGTGTGGTTTGAGTTTTTGGTTTGCTTCACCTTTGTTTTTTTTTTACTGGTGAATGGGCAGTTCTTTATGCTGTAATTATGGGGGACAGTTGAATATCTTCAGCCTTGCTCTGGCAAGACAGACATGTATTATCAGTGCTATCATTCGAGTCTGTATGTGCATGGTCTGTGGTAGAATGGGGTCCTGATCCACATGAGGGGCTTCAGTGAGCTGCTGCAACATGAATGGTAATAGGTACAGCTGATATATAAGGTTCAGAAAAGATTTATGCCTTTGAAAGTTCAGGATTGATGCTGCTCCTGTACAGAGAATAAATGATCTATGGAAACTTTGTCCTCAATTTTCCATTAACTTACATTTGTGTATGTTTCTGCTCCATGTAAGTAAAACTGACAAAAATTCATTAAAATATCATGAATATAATATATATACTGTTGTGGATATCTAAGGTTTAATACCCTTGAATTATGGTGCCAAGATTTGGCTCCTTTTTCAATGACTCTTTTTGTAAGGCCAGACTTGAAAAATCTGTGATTTAGAAAACTCTTTACAGGCAAATTATTAAATTTTCCCACAAAACAAAACAAAACAGAAACAAAACAAACAAACAAACCAACAAACAAAAGCAAAAAAAACCACCCCAAAAAAACCACACCTCCTTCTAAAGAGCTTCATTGGATGCTCTTTGAGAGAGCAAACAGTTACTCAAATGTTGTTAGCATTGTATTAGAAGGCAGAGCAACTCTAGCATGATTAATTTTTCATGTATTGAGTAGAAAGGGATCATTAGAGTGTGCTTCATACCGATTGACTGCAATGGCTTTCTAATTAAGCAGATGACTCCAGAGCTAATGAGATTCAAAATTAATTTTTATATATGAATTTGGCCAGACCTATTTTAAGAACCATGAAGACAGATTGGTCAGAAGCTTTCTTTTGGTGTCAATCAGACTGCTATTTTGGAAATACACGTTTTATCACCAGGGTGGCTGTTTTGAAACGGCTTTTGCCTCTACCTGGTGGCTGGAAGATGAATTGCATGATTCCCAGGTTTTTTTGGTTGCAGGTGGGCAGTATTTTTGGATAAGAATATATATATACATGAAAAGCACTTTAAGCTTTTACTATTGGGGACCCATGTTTTTTCCCCACCCCACAGCTGGGTCAAATAACAATTGGAAAGGATTGGTCGTGTGGATATGTGAATAAATAAGGTACATTCATCATAGCATCAGCAGTCATGACTCACATATCTGTAAGATTCCTTCGAAACCATCAAAAACCTGATGTTAACAGACAAGCAAAACCCAAAAGATACAGTCAATTCGATTTTCAAAAGGCATTGGGGAAATCCTTCAACAGCAGCTTGTAAAATAGCTGCCATGGATTAAGAGAGAGTGTTTTCATGTGAGCAAACAATTGGCAAAACCCAGGAATACACCAGCATTATTCACAGGGAAGAGGAGTCCCAGCTGGAGTCCTACACTGACATATGCTGTGGCTCCTCTGAGCAACCAGTTTCTATAAAATCCTCAAACGAATGTGAATAATAGACCTTCTGGGATATTGGGTAAAGTCAGTCAACTATATGCAGCTGTCCAAAATAATAAGGACAAAAATTACTTCAGCAGTTGCAGAAGGGTTTCAGAATACACAGAAACTGGACAATAAAATGGCAGGTGAAATTACAAATAAAAGACAGAGAAGTTTAAGTCAAACCCATTAGCAAACCCAATTCTAGCTTCCTATGTGCAGAGATAAAACCTGAACAGGCTATTGCAAATCAAAACAAGATGCACAGTTCCGGGCCCCCATTTCAAGGCAAATATAAATGTGAGAATCGGTTACAGAAAAAACCGTAGCCATTAGCCCTGAAAATAAATAAGTAGGGGTGTGGAAGGGACAGGACTGTGTGCATGAAGTCTTGAGCAGGATGAAGAAAGGGAGTAGAGGGCATTGTCTGAGGGCGTTTGCAACCCTGAGCAGGTGGCAGATGCTACAGGGAAGGAAGGGGAGGGTTTCTCACACAATGAATGCTGAAGTTTCACAGCAGTTTGTGGGGGCATTACAAAGTTTGCACAGCTCAGAAAGCAATCAGCCAAATTCCTGGAAGAAAAATCCATTTGGCACTATTAAAAATGAAGGTATTATTTCTGGTCAGGAAGTCTTTGGACTACAAATAATTGCAGTCTGCAAGCACGTCCGTGAAGCACCAGCACTTTCTCTTCATCTCCTTCTGCTCTGCCTGCAGGACCTGTCACTGCCAGAGACAGGGTAACAAGCCAGGAAGCTCTTTGGTCTGCTTATTCTTGATTTCTGGATATCATTTATATCCAGTACATTCCACGTTTGAGGAAAAACACCAAAGGCTACTAAGCATTTGCTGGAACACATCTCATCTCCCACTAGATGACATTTCAAACCTCAGCAGGAGTTATGTACAGCATCTATAACAGGAACGGAGACAGCTAGCCAGAAAAGCCTCAACCAAATGTGAAACTCGGCTAAAATCCTTTCTGTTAGTAAGTCCACAGTGTACAACAAGTGCTACACTGAGAAACTGCAACAACTTCCCATAGTACATGTACTTAAGAAGTCTGTAAAGCATGTATAGCTCACCTTAATTCTGGCATATTCTTGCAAGTTTGACTTTGCAAAGGCAGTAAAGTTAATTTAATTTGGTCTCTACATGTTTTTGTGTGAATAAATTGTAGCAATAATTTTTAAAATCAGCAAGACTTTACACTTTTACTGTACATTTTTACATTTTGGGATGATTTTCCTTTATCAGACCCAGTATGGCTCAAGCTGCTCTCTTCCTGTGAGTGTAGGCAAAGCCTGCCCCAGACAGGGAAACGACCTGTTGGAGGGCCCTGTCTGCCTGCACCTTTCAGTCAGATTGTACCTCAGGGCAGTCAGCGCTCCCACAGCACTGAAACCCTGATCGTGGTCCATGGTGAGCACTGGTGCTTCACAGGCTCAGCCCAAGAGGTGCTGAGTACCCCCTGCCATGGCCACCCCACCCGTGGGCATGGTCTTCACTGCACAGCCAGCCTCGAGCAGCACCAAGAGCAAGAAGACAGGTCTGTAAGGCTTTCAGATAAGCCAATGGCACCAGATAAACCCTTGCAATGACACTGCCAGTTACAGTAATAGAGGCAATCCAACCCAAGCAAAGAAACTGGGCTCAGACCTGCCAGCACACATCCTGCCAGCTGTGACTATCACATCCCAGCACATCTCAATTAGCAAAACTGTCGGTGGAAAATAGGACAATCTAGATGAACACCACCAGTGAGGGCTGCCAGGAAGGTCCACCCAGCATTCTGTGTGTTTGATGTGCCATCTGCTTCTGATCGACCACTGCAGTACTGCAAGCTCATGCCCCAAAGCAGTTCCATTTGCTGGGATTCAGATTCCAAGGGAGAGGGAAAACCACAGAAAAACACTTGATTAGATTAGGAGCAGCCATGTCTCTTGGATCATCCTGCCATCGCCTCTGCACGTCCAAAGGAAGCCTCTGTACCTGGGTGATGAAGTGCAGTGACAGCGCTGATACCGGGCAGCTCTTCCAGTACTTCCAGGTTTCACTTGCTCAATGTTACAGGAGGATGGGATGGCTTGGCACAGGTTGACTGCAACCCATGACAACCATCCTGAGAAGTTCAGTACCAGGTAGGAAGCCTGCCAAATTGTGAGATTATTGTGATTTTCCACTTTGCAACCTTTCTACTGCAGCATTCTATCTCAGTAAGCCCTAAGAGATTGGTTTCATATGGGGCCAGAAGAAAGGGAACACTAACTGATGCTCCCTGCTGGCAGTTTCATCCCTCTCTTCTCTTCTGTCTCAGTAATTTACCCCGCTCTATCTTCCTTGCCCTGTTTTATCCTGCTTTTTTTCCACTGTTCGCTATCCTGTTTTGAACCACAGAATGGTTGAACTTGGAAAGGACCTCCAGAAGTATCTGGTCCAAGCCTTGGGTCAAAAAAGGTCATCTACAGCCGGCTGGTCAAGCCCATATTCAGATGGCCTTTGAATATCTCCAAGGGCAGAGACTCCACAAGATGGAGACTCCAGAGCAGCCTGCGCCAGTGCTCGGTCACCCTCTCAGTGAAAAGGTGTTTCCTTGACGTTCAGAGGGAACCTTCTGTGTTTCAGTTTGTGCCCATTGCCACTGGTTCTGTCACTGGGCGCCGGTGAGAAGAGCCCAGCTCCATCCTCTGTGCACCCTCCCTTCAGGTATCTGTATACCTTGATGAGATCCCTCTGAGCCTTCTCTTCTCCAGGCTGAACAGTCCCAGCTCACTCAGCCTTTCCTCATGGCAGAGGTGCCCCAGCCTCTCTGTCATCTCCATGGCTCTTTGCTAGACTATCTCCAGTGTGTCTGTGTCTCCCCTGTGCAGAGAACTGGACCCAGCACTCCAGGTGTGGGCTCCCCAGTGCTGAGCAGAGGGGCAGGATCCTCCTGACGTCCTCCTCCTGGGAATGCTTTGTCTCGTGCAGCCTGGGAGGACACCAATAGCTCACTTTGCACTCCACTGCACAGGACCAGGAGAACAGCAGTGATGTTTCATTGAAAGAACTCTAATAGCCACCAAGTTCCTACCAATGGATTAGCAAGGCTAACCACTTCTGTATTTTAGAAAAATGCTGCCTTGAGGCTGAACAAACCATCTGATCAAAAGTTACAGTACATGAAAGAGCCAAGGCCTTTCCAAGAGAGCCTTGCCTCAATCCATACGATAGGTGGAGATCATGGATTAGGACAGGAAGCAATCTTGGTTGTAGAACAGTAAAACACAGGTACAACAGTATCAACACAGGGCAACATGCCTTCAGCAACCCAAATATTCACACATCTCTGGCATCTGCAGGGTTTATACAACATGCAGTTGGGTGAGAAAGCAAAGAAAGAGTATGAGAATAACCTCTTCCAAACAAGACCAAAAGCTTCCCTTCATCCCCTTTCCCAAGAAATAACTCAGTATCACCCAGTGGTATCCACCCATGAGAAGTCCAGCATCCCAGCATCCCAGCACTATGTCCCATGACTACCCCAGGACTCTTCTCTGTCCCAGTCTGTACTGACAACATGCTCTGATGGTTAAAGTTTTCAGAACAAGCCAATTTTGACAACATTTTTCATCAGTGACAGTGGCAGCTGTGGGAATACTTTTAGTTCCAAGTCTCTCAGCCTCCTCATAGTTCAGAAACTATTTCAATTTTTGCACTGTGGGTGGAAATGGAGATCAGCACTTTCTAATGTTAGAGCAATGCTCTCTGGATGAGTAGCAGAGTCCCAGTGTTTTACCCACAGTCTGCAAAACCCAAGAGCACTCTTCATTTCTCTGACATGACATGGCAAGAGCAACTAACTGTAGAGACAGCAGCTAAGGGTGATGCTACACACTCCAGTAGGAATGGTTAGAGATATTCCCAGAGGATTTTTTTGACCTGAAAATGTGTTTTGGGCCCCTGAGGACAATGAAATCATCAAAATGGCATTTGTAGCCGAAGGTCGGGTCAGGAATCATAGAATCATCAAGGTTGGAAGAGACCTTTTAGATCACCAAGTCCACCCATCAGCCCAGTACTGCCACTGTAACCCCATAACTACTGAACAGTTAAGGAGAAGCAGGCAGGGTGGGCGTGGTGCCGTTCTGGCTCTGCAGAGCCCTGTGAAACCGCTGCTGTGGCATGACTGATGACAGGATTTGAGACCAAAGCTGCCCTGTGGAAACCATCTCGTGTGACTCTTGTTTCTTTGAGGGCTGTGAGACCCATGCCTGTTGGTACAGGGAAAATCAGCCTGGCAGCTGTGGTGGAGTTGGAGCACAGGCCTGACAGCCTAATGAGCTTCCCAATCCCCCAGCCTGTGTAGCCAGGCACAATTTTTGTCCTTTTTCCTGACTACAGTGTTCAGGCTAGAATATCTGAAGATGAGGGTCTTTTGGGGCATGCCAGATAGAACAGGAAATGACCCCTGGCTGTGACTGAGCAGGAAAGAGGGTCTCTTGTATCCACATGGCATCCTCCCACAGCCACCGTGGTGCTGCCAGTGAGGCTGCTGTGAGCTGAGGGGCTCCAGTCACTGCAAACAGGCTTCACCAATTTTACTTTAAAAGCAGGATTTGGACTGCTTCCCAGATTATAATTACCTATATATAAATATAATGATAATTACGCTACCTAAGAGAGACCTCAGAGCACAAAGCTGACAAGTGATGACAACTAAATTCATTAAGAGTGCAAAGGCTCTTCCTCTCCTTTATGAAACAATACTGAGTGATCTCCAAAGAAATCCAGCAACCAGAGATGTAGTCTGTTAATAAGTGGTGAGCCTGGTGAAAGCTGCTGGAGAAGCAAGACAATGAACCATGGTGCTCAGTAGCTAGCAGAGAAGCAGAAAATAGAAGAGCTAAGATATTAGATTTTGAAAATGCAATGTGTTTCATATATTTGGTGTGAAACCTGTCTTTTGGTTTGTTTAAACTGGGAAATAAATCAGGGCAGGTGCCATTTTTCGTCTCAGAGGCCAAATGGTATGGCATGGCTTGCTCCCGGAGAAGAGCTCTTTTACCTTTCCCGACACACCCAGGGCAGCTCCGTCCAAATTTCTCACAGGACATAGTCCCAAGGGCTGTGCTAAGCCCAGCCTGGCATGGGCTGACCAAGGAGGTGAGCTGGCAGAGGCAAAGCTCAGCCTGGGAGCTCAGCATCAGTGCAATGCACACCACCTGGGCTGGATCCCTCTGAATGCCTGCAGATGGACGTGGTGTCTCTGTGTACCCATCCCACAGCCAGAGAGAGCCTAAACTGAGGCCCAGCACAGTCTTAGTGAGGCTTTTCTAAGTGATATGGTGTACTGGTTTTTCAAACACTTTCTATTTTTCCACTTTCAGAGTTGCCAAGCCTCAGGGATGCTGACAAATGCTCAGAAATACGTTACAAAATGCATCTATGAGAAAAAATTACTATTCCTAGGCCTCTTGGGAAAAGATGAAAAGAGGTTATGGTGCAGGGGGTGCTTCCGGTCCAGGACTAGAAACCAAGACTCTGTCTTTCCATTGAATTCTAGGTATGAAATAAAACTAAGAAGGGTGGAAAAATAACAATAGCCATAATATCTCACATGCAAAACCTACAGTGATTAAGAGAGGTGCTAAATGCCAACTTCACCTCCTCTTGCTGAAACAGCCACAAAGCCGTAACCCCCACCATTATCTGAGCAACCTGTTACACTGACTTCATATTCCCACATTATGCATTTCAGTTAATATTTTTATTTTTCCAACAGGGCAACCAGTTCCCTGCCTGCAAGTGTTTCATTAGAGCTGTGTGTTCCCTCCCCTAAGAGTCTGAAATACCTTGTCTTTGAATGTAATTGAACTTCTGGAAAAGGAACAGGTTAGACCAAAGTCACAGTGTCCTTGCTTTCACTCTGCCTTCATGCCCATCCACCAGAAGCTTTTTGAATACTCTTTGATAAGTAGTCAAAAGTATTTTCCTCCATGCTTTTCTTGTGCCAATGTTGCTGTGTCCAACGAGCCCCTGGCAAGCTCATGAAAAACAGGCTACAAGGTCCTACTGCCAGGAAGGAGCTGAGCAGAAAGGTGGTTGGGTGTGTAGATGTTAAAAACATAGCCAGGACTGTTTAATCTAATGACATCAAATCTAACTAGCTTCTGGAGAAGAATCTCTTGGTGCTGAGCAAGTGCGCAATATAGTGGCAGATGATGCTTGGTGCTGATAAAGACAAAATAACAGAGATTCGAGGAAAAAGCCTAAACCTGTCTCTATGTAAACCATAAAAAGTTCAGAAAATGTTAGTTCACTCCAGCAAAAAAATAAAAGGCATCAAAATCCCTAGAAAACAGTATTTCAATATGAAATGGGTGTCTAAATAGTAGAGAGAGCTGAAGGAAATATTAGAGGAGAAATTTGAGCTGTCTGGATTCTAACATCATGTTACAAACATCCACGTGTAGTTACTGAGGAGCAGCTACTGAAGGTGGCACAAGAGCAGTATCCCCATGTTCCCGTGTAAACACAGAGCACGCCTACCCCATGAGTGTGCAGTCCTGCAGGCTTCTCCACAGCCTGGAGCATCTCTACCAGTACTTGAACTCTACCACTTAATCTACTCATCTTCTGTGTCATCTCCTTGCTCCTCATGGCTCTTGTAGCACCACCAGTAACTGCTCCCTGGTGACTACATTGGGGTGTTTGTAACGTGTTGTTAGACTCAGCCCCCTCCAGTCCCAAACCCATCATTCAGTCAAGCTAGAGCGTCTACCAAGATAGTGTTTCCCTTTTGTACTCTGTTCTTATTGATTAGTCCCCTAATCCCCTGATTAAACAACAGGAGCTGGCAAAGCAAGGAAACCTGTCCTACTGCACCTTTATCTTAATAAGCTGACAGCAAACTTCCAGCAAACTCTTGGGCAAAGACACAAGAGCTGAATTTTTAATCTGTTTGTACATCATGAGGTGAGACCCTGTGAGAAAGAAAGGGCAAATCCTGTAAAACAAACAGTAAAAGGTAATTTCCAAGGGTTTGTTTTTCACTCAGTACCTCAGTTGATGTATAGGAGAGATATGCAAAGTACAGAAAAACGCATCAATGTGCAGACTTGGCCTTTCTCCTCTGCTTATTTGAACTGGATGATTAGTCTCACATTTTATTTACTAGTTTGTTGCAGTATGTGTCACAGAGCTTGTTATTATGTAGAACTACATTTCTGATGCATTAATCTCCATATCACTTTCTTCATAAATAACAATCAAGCCTTATTCAGCTTTTATTTGCTCTTGGCCACTGTGCAATTTTTGAACATGAAATTTGCTCTTCTATTGGTTTATTTGTCTATTTGCATGTTGTAACTAGTGGAGCCTTTAGCTAAAGTGAGGAGGGAAAAAAATACCCAAACCAATTTAGAGTGAGGAAACTCTCAGGCAGTGCTTGAGTAGGGTGGAGCTGAGCTCCTTAGGGTAAATTATAAATGGATGGTATGAAGTCTAAAGAAATAAACAAGTTCCAACACCGAATCGCTGCTGTATCCACTGAGGATTTTAAAAGAGGCAACAGTATGATTCACTACAACAAACTCCAAGAGAGCTCTAAATTGTTTCTACACTTTCTGAAAAGAAAAGCTACATACAGCCAAGAAGCCTTGAACATAATTCCTGCAATAAGGATCCCAGCATTTTGAAATCCATTCTTGGCTTTAAGAAGAATGAATGTTAGCAATAAAAGTATTTTCTGGAACACTTCCAAACCTGTGTGGTTCCTGCAATAGGTGAAGGATCAAATTTCACCTTATGGAGCTTGAACTGGTTCTTCTATTCCTAAAATAAACTCAGATACAATGTGGAAACATAAATTACTTTTGCTCATTTGGCCATTCTTGGGCTGGACACGGAACAGATTCGCATGGGGACTGGAAGTCCAAACGCCTGTTCAGAGAGCAATTTCTCATGCTTTCTTTCTGTACTGATTGGAGAAATCATCTAAAATCCTGGGTTTATCCAACTTAAATTCACTACAATGATCCTGTCAGCTCCTGTTCACTACAATGATCCTGTCAGCTCCTGTCCTCAGACTGGTTTGCACACTGTAGCAGGATGAGGTCTCCTGGAGAAACTCTGAGCAGACAGAGATCCTCTCTGTGGTGCCCTGTCCCTGAGAGTCAGGGGTCACTCAGCCATGGGCAGGGGGAACCTTCAAAATTGAGGAATTCCTCTTAGTTTTCCCCTTTCATTTTTATTAGGCTTTGTCTGGCATCACAGAAGATTGCTCTCTGCTGATGTGCAGTCCCAGACAATGAAGACAACCAACCAGGAGGGTAGGATGTAACAGCAATCACCACAGGTAGTCTGAAAATAGCCAGTTATTTGTTACTTGGTTTTGGTTTGTTTTGGTTTTTTTCATGTCTAATATGTTGTCAGTTTATTTGAAATAATGGGTAATAAATAATGTTCCCCTCCAAAACCTAGTATTATTCACTTCTAATATGTGGCACAAAACATCCAGTTTCTTTCCAGGTGCTGGAAAATTGTAAGGTTGTGGAATAAATTGTGGTTAAAGGCTGTTTTATTACTACCTGTTGTGGTTTCTCAGATTATTTTCTCAAAGTGTTACTTTAGCAAGAATAGAACATTGGTGCATTTGTGAAGTAAACGAATGCAGTCATGAAAATGTGATACATGTATCAATTTATGTTAACACTATGTATATAGAGATCATATACAAGATATAGGTTGTGTTGCGTGGATGCCTAAATTTGAGGATAATTTTTCTTCTTCTTCCCCCAAGCAAGAGTTCAGAAGATAAAACCCCTGGTTTGGAGGGGTGGGGGACATACTGCATATCACTTTATTTCAATATACTTCACAAATCCAATGACAAAAAAACTTTTCACCACTCTTGTTCTTTAAAATAAAAATAAAGAAAAAAGTGAAGTATTCTAACACAGCATTACTGCATGTGAATTTTTGAGTCTTTCCTCAAAGTACTGGTGGGCCGAGATAAGAAAAGCTCCATCTCCTTCTATAGAACCACCTCTTCCACAAGGATGGATTTACACTGAATCACTTTATTCCCAACCTTAAAAATACTACTGGATCTAGATGCAGGCAACCCCAGCTCTGCATGACCCTTCCTCTGGGCTACAGATCTGATGGCAGGGTCCCAATTAAGGAATGGTTCTTGATCTCTCCCCTGGTCTTGCAAACTTCATGTTTTAGGAAAATCCCTTACAGTTTAACTATTTTTTTTTTTTTTTAAGCTGAGAACTGAATGAAGCTGGGTAACAATCCCATCCTTTTCTTTCATCTTCTCAGTTTTGTTTTAAATTCACTTTGGAAAGAAACTTGAAATATTTCTCTCCTAGACAAGTTGAAACAGAGCTTTTTTTTTATAGCTGTGAAATGAATATGTCATCAATTGGTACTAAGGAAACAAAGGGTCAAGGAAAGCCTCACCTGCTTGCATTTTTTATGGACATCGCTCATCATGGTGATGTCAGCACGACTTCTTCTATAGGAAAAGAACAGTTTATATGAAAAAATCTGCAAAATCAGACACAAAGAAAGTATCCGATTTTCATTGAAGGATCAGCCTTCATTAAAAACTTGCCAGCTAAAATGAGAGACATGTCATTCTGTTCTTGCTCCCCACCCTGAGTCGCCTTTACCGAACGTTCTGTTTCACTGTTGCCTTTTCTGGCTCTTCTGGGCCCACAGAAGCAGCAGCAGAAACAGATCCCCTCAGCCCTGACCTCTGATCTAACAGCGACCCCTGCTCCCACACAGAGCGATCCGGGAACAGGCAGGAGTCCACCGCTGAAAAGCCATTTGAGCTGCCAGAGCGTTAAATAACCCATTCTTTTTGCTAGAGCAACGAGTCAGTCCTCAAAACTGTATTGACCATTTTGCATTTGAAATCTATTTTAATGGCAAAATAACATGACAAATGGTGTGATGCATGCAAGGAACAATAAGGATAATACATTTAATTAGAAAACAATGAAACATCACCTCAACAAGACAAAATTAACTGGAAATAGAAGGCAGGTCATACAAACAGGGAAAAGATGGAGAATTTTGTGTAATCATACACAAAATTGGTTTATGCAGAAGATATTACAGTATCATCGCAACTCACGGTTGCCTCTTATTGCAATAAAATGGAAAGGAAAAAGTTTAAAATGTCTTTTCTTACGAATCTATTTTATCTTGAAATACATACTTGAATCTCACTTTTGAAAAGCTGAAACAAGAGATTATTTTATAACAAGAGGTTAATTTTCAAATTGTGAGCATTAAGCATAGCAGCAAAAAAATGTAGAGTGAAGCAAGAAAAATACGGACTTAAACTAAAGTTTCCTTATGCAAATCCCAAGTTAAAATTTATTAACCCAGCTACCAAGTGAGTTGCTTTGTGTCTGGAGTATAAAGCAGGTCACTACATCCACTCAAACTCAATAAACGAATGAAAGGTTATGTTTAATTTTTTTAACTTTCTTTTCACGAGCTATCATTTTCATCAGAGAATATGCAAAGCCAAGTAAGCTTCTAAATTCCATTCAAAAAAAATCTCTGAGTAAAGCTGAATCAGCAGAACATCTTCCAAAACCCCAATATATAAAGCTCTTTTTCCTCCTGACAGACATACTGGCAATTATCCAGGTGGTTGTTTTCTTTTATTTTCTGGGTTCTTTCTTTCTTTTTCTTTCTTTCTTTCTTCCTTCCTTCCTTCCTTCCTTTCTTTCCTTTCTTTCTTTCCCTTGCAATAATGCATTTCAGGGGAGGAAAGCCATTGAAAGAATGTGTTTTGTTCATAGTCTTCTTATACGTGCTGAAGTGCCTGAACCGGCAGTGACAGATCACTCTAAAAGTTGCCTCCCAGCTCCTACAAGTTAATGAAGTTTTGCAAAATCCCAGGCGGCAACCCTGGGCTGCCCATTGTTCACCACCCCGTGTCTTCTTCCTACGTAAAGCTCTTGTCCGCGGGATCTCTGTAGATTAGCACCGCTCTCCGCCGCCGGCGGCAGGCAGGGCGAGCACCGCGGGCGGGTGTCCCGCATCCCTTCCCGCAGCACCCACCAGGGGCCACTGCAGCCGCGGGGATGCGGCCGCGGCTCGGGCGCGTCGCTCAGGCGCCTACATCGCTAAGGGAGAAGTAGCGCGACATAAAGCATTTAGCATAAATTCGTAGAATTGGCATTATAACCACCAGTGCAACATTCCCACGCGGGGTCGGGGTTTGCTTCTTCCCACAGAAGTTTCCGTCCAGTTTATCATTATGTGCGATTGCCCCAAAGAAATCTTTAACTCAAGGCTCCAGATCCTGCCGGTTGCTTTGCGTGGTTCAGAGCAAGGCGTGAGCTCAGCAGCAAATCTTGCGCCGGGATACCGGCAGCCCCCCCTTGGGCCCCCACATGATGCTCATTTTGCCCTGGAAAGTAGTTTCACCTTATTTTTTCCCCTTCCACGGCGAGAATTTAATAAAATGAATTCAAATGAATTTCGGTTTAACTTTGTTCCGGACGACGGATCGGAGACGACAGGTGGCTGCTGCGTGGGGA
>VZTG01005248.1:787923-805708 GCA_013397845.1 Melanocharis versteri | reverse complement strand
CTCTATGGAGGCGCTCTTTGACGAGCGCTCCAACGACTACTTCACCATCGACGCCGAGACGGGCAGTGTGGTCACGGCCCGCAGCCTTGACCGGGAGACGAAGGACACCCACGTGCTGAAGGTTACCGCCTCCGACCATGGTTCCCCACGCCGCCGCTCGGCCACCACCTATCTGACAGTGACTGTGAGTGACACCAACGACCACGAGCCAGTGTTTGAGCAGCCCGAGTACCGGGAGAGCATCCGGGAGAACCTGGAGGTGGGTTATGAGGTGCTGACCATCCGTGCCACTGATGGCGATGCCCCAGCCAATGCCAACATGCTTTACCGCCTGCTGGAGCCAGGAGCTGGTGATGGAGTCTTTGAGATTGACCCGCGTTCTGGGGTTGTGAGGACCCGAGCCTCAGTGGACCGTGAGGAGGTCTCGGAGTACCACCTCGTGGTGGAAGCCAACGACCAGGGCAAGGATCCAGGACCACGCAGTGCCACAGCTATGGTGCACATCACTGTAGAGGATGAGAATGACAACTACCCTCAGTTCAGTGAGAAGCGCTACCTGGTCCAGGTGCCAGAGGATGCCCCAGTGAACAGCCAGATACTGCAGGTACAGGCCACAGATCGGGACAGGGGCAGCAATGCCCAGGTGCACTACAGCATTGTGAGTGGCAACCTGAAAGGCCAGTTCTACATTCACTCTTTCTCTGGTGCCATCGACCTGATCAACCCTCTGGATTACGAGACTATTCGGGAGTACACGCTCCGGATCAAAGCCCAGGATGGGGGCAGACCTCCTTTGATCAACTCCAGTGGTATGGTGTCAGTGCAGGTTGTAGATGTGAATGACAATGCCCCCATCTTTGTGAGCACTCCCTTCCAGGCCACGGTGCTGGAGAATGTTCCTCTGGGCTACTCGGTGCTGCACATCCAGGCTGTGGATGCTGACTCTGGAGAGAATGCCCGCCTGGAGTACAAACTCATAGAGATGGCACCGTCCACTGGAGGTGCCCCTGTAGCAGGTGACTCTGGGTTCCCTTTTCAAATCAACAACAGCACAGGGTGGATCACTGTGGCTGCAGAGCTGGACCGAGAGACTGTGGAATACTATCACTTTGGGGTGGAGGCCAGGGACCACGGTGTGCCGGTCATGACCTCCTCAGCCAGCGTGTCCATCACTGTCCTGGACGTGAACGACAACAACCCCACCTTCACAGAGAAAGTGTATCACCTCAGACTGAACGAGGATGCAGCTGTGGGCAGCAGTGTCCTGACCCTGACAGCAGTGGACAGGGACGTTAACAGTGTTGTGACTTACCAGATTACCAGTGGCAACACTAGGAATCGTTTTGCCATCACCAGTCAGAGTGGAGGAGGGCTGATCACACTGGCCTTGCCCCTGGATTACAAGCAAGAAAGGCAGTATGTGCTCACAGTCACTGCCTCTGATGGCACTCGCTTTGACACTGTCCAGGTCTTCATCAATGTCACAGATGCCAACACACACCGCCCAGTCTTCCAGAGCTCCCACTACACGGTGAGCGTCAGTGAGGACAAGCCCATCGGTACCTCTATTGTCACCATCAGTGCCACTGATGAAGACACGGGGGAGAATGCAAGAATCACTTACATTTTGGACGATAATATCCCCCAGTTCCGCATTGACCCTGATACAGGCACCATCACCACCCTGATGGAGCTGGACTATGAGGACCAGGCCTCCTACACTTTGGCCATTACAGCCCATGACAATGGTATCCCCCAGAAATCAGACACCACGTACGTTGAGATCCTCATCCTGGATGCCAATGACAACGCGCCCCGCTTCCTGCGCGACCGCTACCAGGGCTCGGTTTTTGAGGATGTGCCGCTCTCCACCAGTGTCCTGCAGCTGTCTGCCACCGACCGTGACTCAGGCCTCAATGGCCGTCTCCTCTACACATTCCAAGGTGGTGATGATGGAGATGGAGACTTCTACATCGAACCCACTTCTGGAGTGATACGCACACTGCGCAAGCTGGACCGCGAGAACGTGGCTGTCTACAGCCTGCGGGCCTTTGCTGTGGACAGGGGCAGCCCACCACTGAAAGCCTCTGTGGACATCCAGGTGACTGTGCTGGACATTAATGACAACCCTCCTGTCTTTGAGAAGGATGAATTTGATATTTTTGTGGAGGAGAACAGCCCCGTGGGCTCTATTGTAGCACGGATCAGTGCAGCTGATCCCGACGAGGGGACCAATGCACAGATCATGTACCAGATTGTAGAGGGGAACATCCCTGAGGTCTTCCAACTGGACTTGCTCAATGGAGACCTCACAGCCCTAATGGACCTGGATTATGAGAGCCGGACAGAGTATGTTATTGTGGTGCAGGCCACTTCAGCCCCTCTTGTGAGCCGAGCAACTGTGCACATCCGCCTCCTGGACCAGAACGATAACCCACCCGTGCTGCAGGACTTCCAGATCCTCTTCAATAACTACGTGACCAACAAGTCCAACAGCTTTCCCTCTGGTGTGATTGGCAAGATCCCAGCTCATGATCCCGATGTGTCTGACAGCCTTGCCTACACTTTTGTCCAAGGCAATGAATTAAACTTGCTCCTTTTGGACTCTACCACTGGGGAACTCAAACTCAGTCGTGATCTGGACAACAACAGACCCCTGGAAGCCCTTATGAAAGTGTCAGTCTCAGGTAAGCAAGCACTTGAGGGTGTGATTCTGTTTGTCGGACCAGTATGGGGGCATTGGCAGAAATAACATACTTGCAGTTTAGAGTGTAGGTCTTGGTTTCCTGAAGCAGCAATTTGTCTGTGAAATTTTTGGAGAGGATCCACAAAAATGTATCAAGCTTATGTGCTGTGGATTGAAGTGGTGCTTTGAAGTTATTTAGTAAACGTGGATCACAAGGATAAATAAATATGAGTGTGCGTGGAAGGGTGCATACTCCCTCAGCTAAGGTGGTACTTTGGCTGGAGCTTTTCTGATGTGGTTCCATAAGGGTAGTAAATGATGTAACTTGCAAAGATATAGGGAATGCACGTGTATCTGTAATGCTGTCTCCCCTCCCTCTTTGTTTTTCCTTGAAAAAAAAGTTGATATTTGATATCTCGGCTTTTTCAGCAACAAAACATGTTTATTCCCTTCTGTGTACCCAGAGGTTTGGCTGGTAGCTCCTTAGACCTCAGGCCAGAGCTGGTGTGGCCCAGGTGGATGTGCTGCTGGTGGAGCGGTGCTGGTTTGCATTGCTGGCCTGCACTGCTGTGGGAAATGGCAGCTCTGAAAGCCAGGGGTTATGGCTGTGTGATAGCTGTGTAACATGGCTAATGGCACTGGAGTTGCTTTAGTGGCACTAGGGGCAGATACCGGCCAAATGCAGCCCCCAAATCAGGGCTGTTCAGGAGGGAGAGAAAGAGAAAGGGAGGGATACTGTGCCATTAACTTCATTGGAGAACTTGTGTCTCTCTGTGTGTGTGAAGACTGTTTGATATTGTCCAATATGTACTTTTATTTGAGCACAAACACACTCTTAGGATATTATTCTTTTTCTGCTCAGTTGCTTGTTTATCATGGAATTACTTTTTATGCCTCTAATTGTGGCATCAATCATGCAATGAGTAATTTCCTTTGCAGGTGCCACTCTATAAAGTTTACTGTGGACCTGATCCCATATTTCTGTTGACTTTCAAAGGTTTAGCCAGATACTTTCCTTGCTGCCTCTCTCTGCAAACTAAAACTAAGATTTATGTTATTTTTGTAAAAAAGAATAAAGCTCAAAGTACTAGGTATGTAAAATCACTCTTGGGGAGATTATTAGAAAAATAATAATCAAACTGTGGCATAATCCCGGCGGTGATTGTTTTGCTGTAAAAGTGGCCACAGTGTGCAGCAAGGCCTCAGAAGAGTGAGCCACACTCTCCCTTGTGTTTGCAGCCTTGAGGTTCTTTACGCTTCAGAAAAAGGAAAGTGATATTAACTGAGCTGACTGATTTTGCTACAGTGTATCTCCTGAAAAGCCACTTCTGGTTCTTCCAAAATGCTGGGGTGCAGCTTATGTGGTAAGGTAAATGCTGTTTCCATGTCCTGTGAGGACTTGCAGGAAAAACAGACAGTAGGCTTGTGACCTTAAAGAAAAACATTTGGATTAAGGTGCAGATGATTGCATGGTCACTGTCTGTTTGAACCAGTAGCTCTTTATCTGGTAGCAGAAGATAAGCACTCATCTTGGAGCACAAAGCTTGGAAAAGTTGTTAGACTAGGTTAAGAGTGTGTTCGGTGCAGAAAAATAGCTGACATGAACGATTCCTTTCTCAGTGTAACGATTTATACGGTTTAAGTGGGTGAAGTCTCAGGTAGGAATGAAGACCTGTTTTCTTATGCAGGAGATTGATTATTCCAGCATCATTTTTATGTTTTGTGAAGGTGTGAACTTTGAAACTGTGCTGTGATGTTCATCAAAATGGACTGTCTGCTTCGTGTCTTGAGATACTTGAAAGGTTATATGGCTAGGATTTTAAGATAACTTTAACAAGCACTGAACTACATTTGACGTTTATTTGGAGAAGTTCACTGTGTGGAAATTGGAAGGGCAGTTTGTCACTGTGTGATTAGTCCATGAAAGTCTCACCTGCCTGGTTTCTCTGATTTATCTGATGCAGTTCAAAAAAGAAAAGAGGCAGAGAAGAAGCTCAGACAGAAGTACTCCACAGGGTTATCTCTAAGTGTTGCAAAACACCTGCAAATCATCTGCTAAAATGACCTGCCAGTTAACTGAAAAAAAACGTGTCTATGGAGTAGCCATTAACCTCTCAACCCAGACAAACACAAAGTCCTCCGCTACTCACAGCTGCTCTTAGGTCAGGGAAGGACTAGAACTCTTTATGAACTTGGGGAATTTGATCTCTATATGAGTCGGAAATAACAGTGATGCTATAAAAATCTTATTTCTATCTAGCGATGTGTTGTGCTGCAGAGGCATGTGAGTGTGTGCAGTGCTAGCAAGGAGCCCTGCTACTCCACTGAGTTACTTTGAGACACTGATACGTGGCTAAACCCAGCAGCCTTTCATTTGACTTGGGGATTATTCAAATAAGCATGGTGATTTTGGCCTTCTGCTTATTAACCAAATTTAAGAATCATGAAGACCAAGCAAATGGAGCTAATAGGCTTCATAAAGCTGTCAGAAGTTTCATGTCAGCATTGTCAGAAGGTTTGTGGGGTGGTGAGCAGCTGGGGCAGGCTCGGGGCGTGCGTGGCTCTGCCCTGGCCTGGGTGCTGGGGTACCTGTGGGCTGTGCCCCCACAGCCAGTCAGGAACCAACCCCGGCGGAGGAGGGAGGAGTGTGGGTGGTGTGGATATTAGCATTTTGCTTAGGATTGGGAAGGAGCTTTTGAAGTCTGTCTCTTTTGAAGTGAATCTCTCTGGGTGCCCGTCTGCCTGTGCCTGTTGTACAGAGCCGTCTGAGTGAACAAACCGGACCCCTTTTGCATGCAACTGTTCCAGAAGTGCTCCAGGGGTCCCTTAAAAGGGCACATTCTCCTTTTTCTACTGTACCTTCAAGGCTTTCCTACAGAAAGGCAGAGCTTTGGCTTTATATTCCCATGTCTGCACATTGTGTCATTGTTTTAATAACTGGATTGAAATCTGGACTCTGCTGAAATCCTGCTCCTGCTTTCCAGGAGGGGCAGGATTTTACTCTGGCCTTCTAAAACAGGTGGCCAAGAGTTGATCAGTCTGTGATTTCTTAGTGTTGCTGATAAATACACGGCTTAAATTGACAGGATGGTTAAATACGATTGCTTTTTGTCCACAGTGATGTTCCTGATAATGTTAAATTGGGATTTATTTGGTTTAAAAATGGGTTAAACATTGCTGAAGTCACATTGCACTTGCTTGTGTTAAACATTATATCACAGTTCTTGCTGGGGCGGTGGGGGGAAGGCTGCTATGAGCATCAGCTTTGCACAAATGTTACACAAGTTTGCCTGGGTATCACATTGCAAACACTGCTGGCACCTGCTTGGCTGTGTTGCCACAAGTAGTCCCACTTATCATCAACGACAGCTCGGTGGGATACAATAGATTTGTGTGCAAACTCCTCTGGGAACCCAGCCTAAATCAGCAGTGCAGACAAAACCCAAACTGGCTGGGTGCTACAGCTTTTGAGTGGTCCAGATAAATGTAAAATATCATTATGCAACATACAGTATACAATTCTGGGAAGGTGTTGCACCTCAGGCAGTGAGGGATAGACACCTGAGCATTTTTGAGGACTGTGCAAGCTCAAGTATCGTCTTTTACATTTCTTTAGCTTTAAATATCCAGTGGCATTCACTGAGGTTATTGACTATCGGCAAATAGAAATTAACATAGAGCTTGTTTGTGTTACAATCAACTTTGGGAATTTTTACTCAGAGCTTGGTAAAGGATCTTCATTATTATTGTAATTTAAAAGTCATTATGCTAATGATCCTGAATTTCCAGGTCCGTGCCTTTTCCATACAAATACAGGTGATGCAATACTTTGGTGCAGCCCTTCTGAGAAAGGTGAGGCTGCAGCTGTGCCTGAGATACAAAGTATAACGGGGGTTACTTGTGCGTGGCAAGATTTGAGATTAAAGGGAGAAAGGAAATTCTAGCGAAAAGGTATCTTTGTAAGTACCGTGGCCTCCCTCCCACGGAAACATTCCTGCAGGCAGCTGGTGTAGGGATCCCGGTGAGTTGTACAATTAGGAGATGATGGAAAAGGATGGGTGGAGAGTCCTCCCCTTGGAGCAGGAGAGGTGTTTGCGCCTGTTGTGTGGCTGCAGGCTCTGGTACTCTGGTGTCCCAGGGACCCTGGGCTCTTGTGCTTCCCTCATGCATCCCAGCACAGAGCGAGGGGAGGAGGCTGCCGAGGGCAGGGAGGCAAAGACGAGGGACCCATTTAGAAAGATGGCATGATACCACCAGCTGCAGGATTGTATCCCCAGTCGTTGTGCTGTGTGTTTGGTGGGACTGAAGTGAAGGATGATTGCTAATAGCTAGTAGTGGTGACTCTGAACATTTACGTTTATTTTCCTAAAATAGCAAATCAAGAACAGTGACCATCAATTAAAGTTAGGGCAGTTCCTGGATCTGCTGTGGCTACTGTATCCTTTATTGCATCCATATAGGTTCTGCATTCTAATTTACGCTACAGCAAGATGCATTTTAGATGTGTGTCCTTCCAACCTGCTGGAATGCGACTTTCTGTTTTCAGCTGTATGATCTGTTCCAGCTGATAAAAAGCTGTGGCTGTCTCGCTTCTCCACAGGCTTCCTTCCACTTCATGCCTGGATTCCATAGGAGTGGTGTATTTTTTTTTCAAAAGACAGAAAAACATCTATGGCAATGAGGGAAAAATATTTAGTGAAAGTCTGACTGACAAAGTAACTTTTTTCTGAGATAAAAGGTATCTTCTGTCTGTCAAGAAATAAAATATTGATACTTTCTCAGCAATTTCTGGGAAAGAGAGAAGCTAAGGTAGCAAGGAGAAAGTATGAGAAGAATGAGAAGGGAGAGGTGACAGGGAGAAACATCTAATAGTCTTTACTTGATAACAGGCCTCATGGGAAAGAAATTAAATGTAGACAAGTATGATGGTGGGATTACCTTGAAAACCTTTTCCCTCTCATTTTCACATTATTTGCAAATGAGGAGATAGTTGTAATAAGCATTTTTTAAAATTGGATTTGTAATTGGTTTATATTTTTTGATTACTTTTTAAGCCTCAGGGTACGTTAAAGAATTGGTTTCCTTGGTGTATTCTCTCATGATTTGCTTCCTTCTCAGAAGTCACTGAAGTATTCTTCCTCCTGACCTGCACTCATGAGTTCAGAAGAATCCTCTCTTGTTCTGTTTTTGTGGTCATGCATTTCGGAATTGTTTTAGGCTGGGCTTGCAGAACCTGCTGCAAGCTGCCAAATACAGAATAAACATTGAATTGTTGTCCAAGTAATGGCAAAAGAACCCTTTGTTTAGAATACAGGAACAGTTTTCTAAGTTTCAGTGTTAGCATGATAGTAAACCTCCAGTAGAGGTAGTGGTGGGGAAAGTAGGTGATGTGAATCAGTGGGATTTTATACTTCATTATCTCCAACATCCCAAGCGTTACCTGAGGAAGTGTCTGGCTGCTGATAAAGCCTATCATTTTACATCTGCTCATTGAATGGTCCATTTTCCTTCAGTGTATGTACTTAATACCTTGGAACTTCTGTCCACTGTTGACTCCTGTCTTGGAACTCAATAAATTTTCTCAGACATCCCATGACTGAGGAACATAATGATAGGTTTTAAAGTATAGCATTAGGTGAAGGTAGGTAGTGTGCTCGTTGCTCTTCTGTAGGATGATTGAGAGACCCTCAGCAGGGACTTGGGTAGGAACCCAGACATCCTCACATTTCAACCAGTCTGGTCAGAGCATTTTGATCAGAGCGTCTTGGCATCCTGGTATCTCCCAGCATCTTCACAGAAGGTTTGGGGCGACTCATTTGTGATCTGCCTCCTCCTCAGAGTGTGCAACAGGTCTTTCAGACACCCCTGAAGCTGACAGGTTGTCTCCAGTCTTTGAGCTGGCTGGGTGCTCAGGGTTCATGGGTCCAGGGCCATGTGAGAGCATGCCACACCTGTGATGGTGGTTCCAGTTCAGCCAGATGTGAAGCCGCTGCATACACTGGAATGGCTGGGCTCACGTTCATCGGGTTGTGTTGGGTACAGCAATTGTTGGACACAGGTTTGACTTGCAGTTTCACTGGGCCCCTCAATTCCCTTGTGGGTCAGGTGAGACTGATATGAAGACCCTGGGAGTATGACTGCTCTGCAAGTTGGAGTGGGAAACAAGTGAATGTGAAGCAGAAGCCTCTTTAAACCTGTATGCAAGTACCTTTTCAATATTTAGCAGTGTAGGCAACTCTAGCAGTAATGCTCATGCATGGAGGATGAGTAAGGGAAGGATCAAATGTCAAGATACAAGATCTATGTTCTCCATTCCTTCACCCTCTCTTTTGTAAGCCCTCAGGATTTTGAGAGTCAGTTGCTGACGACAAGCTCTCTATGTTTGGGTTCTTGAGATAACAACACAACTTATCTGCTTACCTCAGTATTGCCTAAGTTACAGGGTTTGGGCAACTATCTCTTTTGGCTTCCTTTGGCCTACTGACTTGCATTTCCAAAAATATCTATGGAAAGTATTTAGGAAATGTAGGAGGGTTAGAAAAGCTGAAGATACTCAGATCAGATCTAATGACAGTCTTTGGCAATCTTCCATGTTACAGTTTTTCTGTCCTGGTTTCTGTGGGAAATATGATGTTTTTAGGTAATATAGCACTCCCAACTACCCTGACATCTACTTTGCCATTTAAGAAACATGCATGGTGGTACTGTCTTTTCTGAATGATAGGCTTTTTTGTTGTCTGCTCAGTTTTTAAGACTACTTGGACAAAAGATTGCATAAATCAAAGTACAGAACAAGTTGACAACGGGCTCAGTTCTTCAAAGATTTGTTCACAGTGGTTGTCCACTTGAAACAAAGAACATCTGAGACCTAATTAAATTCAGTTTTGCCGCTTTGTATTTCTGTGATAGCTGACAGTATTATTATTCCCCCTCAGTGGAGCTCTTTTTCTAATGTTGAAAAACACTGAACTACCGATAGAAGTAACACAAGTTTCCAAAAGAGGCAGGATGCCATCTTTATCGAAAATTTTGAAATCTGTTGATATTTGCCTAACGCTTTTTTTTTTTAAATTCATAAGACTTTGCTTCAGAATGAATTGTGATGTGTTGATCTTGTTGAATTGAAAACAGCATTATCAAAGGTACAACTTGTCTTTTATGGTCAGATCTCTATTTGGTACCATGATCATCTTCTATATCTCTTCAAATGCTTCAAATGTAGGTTGCAGCCATGACTGGTTGATAAGCAGGAGGGCTGTTGACTGGAAATGTCCATCTCACCCCACTGATTAAAGAGGGAACATAAATGACTGTCTTGGGCTGATTGCCTTGTTGTTAGGTGGCTAAAGTTCAGTGGGATGAGCCCACCCTGAATATGTGTGCCAGAATGGAAGGGTTTGTTTTCTTTTGGAGTGATGATTGTACTTATATCTGTTACAGCAAACTACCTGTAGTAACAGGCTTAGCAGACTAGATAGAAAAGATGGGGGAGGCTGTAATTTGCAAAGAGGAAAATGTTTTGCCATGAATAATGTTAGGATATAGTTTAAATATTGTCAAGAGTTTGAGTGAATGAAGGGGGAAAGTATGCTTTTATGGGGATTTGGCATTCAACAAAGAAAGAAAATTTTAAAATGCTTCAGAAAGATGATCTTCACGCTTGAAAAAAAAGCACTTGAACAGAAAAGTAGGATTTGCTGGAGAGAAAGGAAAACTGTTGGACTTTGTTTCAACAAGTCGTTAATGCTGCTAAGCTGTAATCACTTTCATATTTATTCCCATGTTTACACTTGCCAAGCACAAAAAAAGCAAATAAATGGAACAGTAAACCTGTAATAAATCCTCAGGGGACCACATAATAAACATAGACATGTTATGTTTATCACATACAAAGGAAAGTAATCTGTTTTCAACACCATTGCCTGACACATTATAGATGCTACATTCCATCAGGTCTCCAGCACTTTTGGAAATGACGCATATGGTCAAAATATTTCAGTGCTTTTTGAAGGAGACAAAAGAAGAATCCATCGTTAACAACCACTGTCAACATGGCATCTCCTGCCTGCCGTGGAGCCTGTGGGCTAGGCCCAGTTTCAGGAAGAAGCAAAAGGTTCTGGACCCCACCAAAAGGGGCAAAGCAAGGATGATGTCATTAGACTTGAGTTTCCAAGATGTGATGGCCAGCACCTTGCAGTCTGTCTTTGCTGTTAAATCCCAGGGGGCTGTTAGGTTTGGAAACTAACGTACTCAAGGTGGATTTCTGTAGCTGCCATGCCACCAGAGCACACATCATGGGCACAAAGATCTGCTGGATTGGTTGGGTTTGCTCTTTCCTTTCACTAGCCACAGATCAGGCTCCTTGATCCTATTCAAAACTGATGCTAGCAAGTCACTGAGCTTACTGCATTGAATTCCTGTCATAGCACTTTTGGACTTTCCAGGAACCAGCCCAGCCCCGCATTTATTTGTGTGCTCGCAGTGGGTTTTGTGCTGGCTCTGTTTCCAAAGGAGATCCTCAAACATCCAAGCTGTGATTTTTATTTTTAAAGTTTATTTGGCTGTGTACATTTAGTTTAAATCATGTAATAGCTGTCCCACACCAGTGCATTGCTTGTTTTAGCAGCCTCCAGACACTTTGGGCACCACTCAGCGTGACTAGGGAGGGGCATTTGGCACCTTTCACGCCTTAGGTCTAGTAGAGGACTTGGATCTAACCAGCAAATGCTACAGCACTTCACTTGTAGGTGCCTGTTCCCTGCAGTCGTATTCTGTTTTAGGCAGTTAAGTGTCCTATAAAGTGGGAATACTTGAAATACCATCCCACTACAGCTTGGGCACTTCACTCAGCATAGCGATCAGGACACTCAGCGAGGGCAGAGATGGGCTGGGCTCCAGCCCTTGATCTAAGAGCTCTCACTGTGCTATACATTAAAGAGGAGCCGAATAAGGTTCAGAAGCTGTTGTGGGACTCACATTTCCCGTCTCTTTGGTAAGTGCCATAAGCCACAGGATCACGCTCACTCTTGGAGGGCGCAGGAGAGGAGGCCTTCTGGCTCATGTGCATGGGCACCTCTGCTTCAGCAGCAGTGTGGGCAGTCTGGCTTTGACCCTCAGCTGCTGGAGGCTGTTTAGGCCATAACAAAAGCAGGATCTCGAGCCATTCAGGCCATGTCAGGACTAGGTCACTTCTGGTCGTAGCCAGGAACTCAATTCTTCTCACCTGGAAACCCAAAGGTAAAATAAACAAGCACCCCGGGAATTTCCATGGAGTACTTCCCTGTTGATCAGAGATGATTTGTTTGCCTTCTGGCTTTAACTATTTGTAAATGTATTCTGATTTTATGTGGAGCAGCCCCCAGATGGGCTAAAGGGTCAGTTACGGAAGAATTCATGGGCTCAGACTTAAATTACCCTGTTAAATATTCAGAGTCCAACCATCTTTGCCTACCGTTTAATCCTCTTTCTCCCTGCAGTTTGCCATGATGATAGACTTGCTAGTAATTATCGACGTGTTGCTGCTCGTCACTTGGATGCAGTGGCTTTTCCTGCAGTGTGCTTGCTGATGCTATAGACAGCCAGCGCTGCCCTACACATGTGGTAAAGGTCTCTTGGCAGCAATGGCTGGGTTGAACTATCCCATCGGCTGACTCAGTTTCCCTTCTCACGGGGTGTATTTCTGATGTTGGCCTCCTTTTACTGACACAGTGTAATTTAGCGATGTGCTCTGCATGATGAGCTCTCCATCTGGCAGATAATTGCCTGCTAGTTTAAATCCCATCTTACCTTCAGTTTCTCAAGATCATGAACCTGCTGGTGCCTTCTGGTTAGTTTTGCAGGGTGTTTGCAAAAGGAGTTGGTACAAGTTAGAGTGATGTGGGTAAATTTCTCTGAGTGTTTTTCATCGATAGGTAGGACAGATTAACTTTTAGGTACCACTTACTCAGCTACCTGACATTATTCTGCACTGAGTTTGGCAGTCTGACACCTGGGTTTGTAGACCAAGCTGCTGACAGCAGGCACTGGTTGTTTGCATTGGTCATGCAGAGTGGGAACCCTGAGTATGTTGTGGGACCTGGTAGATGCTGAAAGCTTGTTACACAATGCATGCTGGTGTTCCTCTTTCCTTCTTCCATATTTTTTTCTCCTTTTTCCCTTTGCACTCACTGGATCTGTTTGCCCTATTCTGTTGTGCAGCAAGGTGCTGCTTCTCTGGAGTTCGCTTGCTGCAAGTTTGTACAGGGCCATGCACAGCAGAGACCTCGTTGGGCTGCTTTTGTGATACCTGCTGTAAATAATGAGGATAACCAGCAGGCATCGACTGAGTGACTGGCCTGTCAGATAACAGATGGCAGTGCTGGGGACGTCCTGGGCCTGGCCCATGGTGTCTGCAGCAGGTGCCAGGAGCTGGCTGGCAGCTGCCCACCGGGCACGGGGCTTGCTGATGGTGTGGCAGCCTCCTTTCTCACCGCCTTCCCTCTTGCATTTGGGGAGGCAGGGCGGATTTCCATTCCACTCCGCACCCTCTTCTGACCGCTGTGCTGGCACTCGCAATATATTAGGAGGGTGTGTTGGTGCAGGGTGAGGGGCAGGGTCCATCCCTTCCAGGGATGCCCCGTGAGATGTGCCTGGTGAACCAGTGCATTGCCCACGCAGCCCTTGCACTTCCACTGGCAGTTCTGGGGTTGACACCAGCGGTGATGGCTGCTGGTTGCAGTTTCCAGAGGTTTTGCAGACACAATCCTTTGCCCCTCTCCTTGTGCAGAGCCCAGGGAGCCCCAGCATAAGGCGCAGACAGTCCCACAGGGGTCACTGGCACAAGCAGTCACGGGACGTCTGTGTCCAGCTCCAGGTTGCAGGGCGTGCTGCACACTGAATGTCAGTGCTTGTTGTCTTTGCAGTCTGTGGGAGCAACACCTGTGTGGCCCAGTCTGGATATTGATGTTGACTGTATTTTTTTCCTATCCCTTGTGAGAAGGTGCAGTTGCTTTTATTGACTTTGTGCCTCAGCTACCCTATGGCTCAGCTAATAACAGTGTCTGGGACTTTATTCAACTTTAAGAGGCTTTAAACTAAGAAATTCCTATTTACTACTAACAGCATTGATGGACATGACTAATTAATGGCAATAAACTCAGGTGAGAACTGAGAGACAAGAACATTTTTTCTTTTCTATGCAGTGAACACGCTTGTTTTGTATGACTGAGTTTTATGAACTTTTGTACGATCTGCTTTTAAAATATGTCCTTTGCCGGGTGGTGGGGATTTCCTAAGCTGAGATGACTGATTCACTCCTTTATCTCAGCCAGCCGGCATCAGACTGCACTGAAGCTGAGATGCTGAGATGATCAGATAAAATTCTTCACACCACTTCTGGCAGTTAAACATCCATCCCTTTTTTCCCCCTGCAGCAAGTCCTCCAGGAGAGTTTCTCCTGCTCTGAGGTTGTGTCAGTGACTCCCTGGGTTTTTGCTCTGAGCCTCTTTGATCAGTCTGTAGTCGTTAGAAGATTCCATTGCTCTTTTCAAGGCCTAAAGGGAAAGTAAAGTGGCAACTTTGATGGCCAGTTTGAAAGCTTTCTCAGACTGGAAAGCATCCCATGGGGCAAACAACTTTACTCACAGTCTACACATCTCATGTAGGATGGCTTAGTGCTGCATAAAATTTGGATATTGTGTATTTTCAGGTATTTCAATGAACTTATATAAGTGACTAATGATAAGAAAACCCTAATTAAATTTTGTTCCTGTGATGAAACTGAATTTTAGAGAAATCAGGCTGAGATTTCAGCAGTTGTGAAATTCCCAGTGTTGTTCTTTGCACTGTAGAGCCTTTGTGTTTACTGCTGTAGTCATATTACATGACATTGCCTAATACCCAGCAAGGCGTATTCTTGGCTCATTCAGAAGGTAAGATTCCCTGAGGGTCACTGAATCTGTCCATGCACTCAACAGAGAGCTCAGTCTGATGATTTCAGAGCCATGTATTTGCATTTCCAGTGCTTTTTTTTCTTTTTGCCATTCTTTTCCCTTTTATTCTACCATGATTATCAAAACCAAGGTTCTGACTAGTTTTCTGATCTGTGTCATCCCTTCCTGCATCCCACTTGTGGCAGTCAGCAGGTAATTAGCTGGTGGTTTGTCCTGGGGGTGGGTTTTTTACTGTTGAACCTGGCTCCATCCTCATGATGCAGTGGGAGGGGCCCACGGGTGTAGGCACCTTGCAGAGATGGTCAGGTCGTGGGCTGAGAGGTTGAACTTGCAGCTGAGAGCTGGTCCTCGAGCAAATGAGAAGCTGATCCATTAGAACTTCAGGGTAATATAATCCCTTTAGGAAAGCACAATCGTTAATAATCCAACAGTTGGAAAGCACCACTGTTTCTGTTCCTTATTAGATATCTTGATTAATTTATTTTCCATTTCTGTTCTTAGGTCTTTTGTAGCATTTAATTTTCTCTATGATAATTTATGAGTCACAGAATCTCTTGGAACAGGTTAGCTTCCATGTGATGGCATTTCAGCACCTCTTGCCTCCCTTGGTTGGGTCACGTGTTGCTGCTTGTTTGGAGGAAATGCTGCTGCTTCCCTGAAGAAAGCAATATATTGTTGCCTGGGTGTGATATGCCAGGGTCACACTGCCTTCTCTCTGGAGATGGGCCCTCCATCAACTTACATAGTACTTAAAGTGCTTGTCAAATACTGGGATGGAAAATGACTCCATTTTCTGAAATTACACTATTTGGGTGACTTAATTTTCCTGCCTGCCCACTGTCTATATGTTTGGGTTGGTTCAGAAAGATGGAAGCATCAGACCAGCTGAAAAATGCAGTGGGGCATGGGCCTTCCACCACAGGGGTTAATAATGAGATGGGTTTATTATATAGAGTGAAGTATTAGATGCTGTTGTACAAGGCGCTGCAAATATCTCATCTCTCTCAAATTCTGATTGTTCCTAGTCAAGAAAAGTTAATATATACTGTAAAGAGGACAAATTGGGGAACAGAGAATTCATTTTACTGGAGGTATCATTTATGCTAGAAGATTGCATCCAACTTATTGCAAAATAAAAACCAAAGAAGACTATGACTGCTACCTACATCCCTGAAGTACAGGAGCAGGGCAGTTTACAGAAAAAAAATGGGTAAGTGAACATAATAAATTTACGTGGCATGTTAGAAGGCAGTTTGAAACCTTCAGGGAAGCAAATTTCTGGGATAAACCTCTCTGTGAAGGGATCCAAAGAAGTGTAGCTGGATTTAAGATAAAGCTTGATAAATTGATAAGCTTCATAGTTTTAAGTAGTATTATGTATATACAACACATTTCCTTGAGAACCTTCCTTAACTAGAAAATTGAACTTGCTGGTGGAAAAATTATTTCCTGTTCTCTTCTTGCTGCAGAAATTAAACATGCATATTAATAAATTGTAAGAGCAATTAGCCCTTTGAACTGCCTGAGCTTGTGTAATTTGCTGTGTGTCAGCAACAGCATTGCTATCTTCTCCTAAACTTGGTATCAAAAGAAGGTAAAGAATCCACATGGTAACGTGGTTCAGCAGATACATGAATGGGCCTGGAAGTTATTCACAAGTGTCACAGGATGCAAGTTGCAGCAAATCTGAACCAATCTTGCTTCTGGCTGTTACAGCCCTTTGCTTCCCATCACCTGTATGACCTTGTGCTGGGCTGTTTCCATGCACCAAGTTTCTAAAAAGCCAATCTGCAATAAATAAACCCAACAAAACAAGCTTCTGACTTAGCATGAAGAAACAGCTGAGCTCATCGAATGAGTAGAAGATAATGCAAGGGAGGATGAGAGTTGACAAAAAGCCAAGCTAGCAATGAAAAACAGACAAAAAAAGTTCTTACTTGGCGTGAGGAAACAGTTCAATGCAGTATGAGATGAGTTCCAGCGCAGAGGTGGAGAGGAGCTGTGGTAGTCAGTCTTTGTTGGGTTTTGTTTTAGTGGGATTTCTATTGCCTTGTGCTGGAGCAGTTCAACACATGGTTGGACAGACATAGGGATGTCGTTAAAGAGGAGGCAGTAATTTAGCAGTTTATGCTCTGCTACTGGCTTGGTGGTTTCTCTGCTGCTTTTTCTTGAAGGAGATATTGTATAATTTTGCCCATGCTTGCATTATATCCCTCTGGAAGGTCGAAAGTTTCTAGAAAGTCCTTTGAAGTTATGAAAATGTTGTACTGTCCCTCCCTCAGACCTGTGTGACCACATGAACTCATATCAAGGGAAGGATTTGTTCCAGTGCTCTGTGTGCAATACCCAGCACCTAATCCATGTAGGCAAGATTGTCAGCACTCACCACTTTCTTCTGTGGGTACAAAGCTCCCAGCTTTCATTTGTGTGAATTTCTGCCACCTAGAAATTCTACAGCTTGAACCTACCACAGATTTTGTGATGCAAAGTGCAGCTGCATTGTAGTAACATCAAAACCTCAATAAACATGTTTAAAAACACCTGTCTTGAAAACACACAGAGCACATGAAAAAATAGTAATAAATGGATGCGAAAATAAACAACTGAATATATTTTCCCTGTAGATTGCTGCCTTTCTAAGTTTGTTAATTTAAAAGATTAACAAATTTCAGTTAAAAAAGGTAACAAATTCTCTGATAATAAGAGTTTTGCATTGAGAAAGTGTACATATTTATGAGCTCTGGCTCAGTCCTTTGAATTATCTAGGCACTACTGTAACCGATAAGTGAATGCTGATAACCCTGTTAATATTTCAAGGACTCTTTGCAGCTATAGGGGCGCACTCGGTAACTATCACATTCCTTTGCACTGCAGGACAGGTTTTTTATTTGCTATCTTAATGGTATTATATACATATAGGTTTTTTTCTAGCTCAGTTCACCTTGTCTTGCAGCAGCTCCTTGGCACACAGCCTCATGAGCTCTCTAAGATGCTTTTTACAGCAGCTAGGCTCATTGCCTGCTCTGGTGTGGCTGGGATTTGGATTGCAAATTCCTGATCCGAACAAAGAAGGGGAAGAGAAAGGGCTGGTCTCTGGCCTCTCTCACACTTTAGGAAACTTTGCTGGCTTCAGAGGATTGCTCTGGTAACTGTGGTTACACTTCAAAAA
>VZTG01005248.1:676650-787909 GCA_013397845.1 Melanocharis versteri | reverse complement strand
AAGGCCTCCATCTTTGCAAATATGGGTGCAGCCACACCAATTGGAGAGAGGTGGTTCTGGGGAAGCTGCTGGGATTTCAGGCTACCTTGAGTTTTGTCCACACTCTTTCTCTTTTTCCCCCCTGCTTTGTTTCCTCCAAACCATGGGGCTGGAAATCCATGGGTTTAGAAAAGACAGAGAGTGGAAAAAAAACTGGATGGAGCCAAGTGGTGTGTGCAGGATGTATCCGCATGCACTCCTTCACTGGCTTGTTGGCTGCACACAAGGGCCCTGCAATCTGAGAAGCAGCTTCCTGTAATTGATTTCATGAGCCAGTATCAACTGGGTAGGATTTGGCCTGTGCTGGCTTGTGTTCCTTGAGGAGCAGAGGAGAGGAGTCAAACTAAACAGGGTGACTCATGAGAGTCAGGCTCCTGCAATGGTTTGTATAAAAATGCTCAGAGTTGGGAAATGGGCTGTCACGGTTGGTAAATCATTATGTGCCTTTGGTTTGCCGCTCTTTGGAGCCATTGGAGGAGGCCCATGAAGTCCCTGTCAGCCACAGTCAGAGGAAAAAGTGACTGTGTGTGACTGACACCTAACTGCCCAGGGACTCTGGGCAAGGACAACCACATTACTGCAGGGCAGCTGCTGAGACTAAACTTGTATGCTTGCACGGGTTCCCTTTTTGCTGTCCCTATCATTAAAATTGACCAAAATCGCTCAAATCACTCATTGGTGTGGAAACCTATACAGAAGACTTTGCACGATAGGCTGTGCTGGGCTAAGCAGCCTGTAATTATTCAGCATTTTGGTTTTAAGTGTGGCAACTGCTTCCCTGAAGCCAGGCTTGTGCAGTGCAATGAGGAAAGGCACTGCTTTGCTGTCTCTTGGACTGTGTTTTGATTTTACAACATTCTCCCTCTTATTCTTCTCTTGGGCATTTGCGTGTTAAAGATGTTCACCACATGCTGGGATCTCCACCTCTCTTGTGGCATAAAATCACAGGTCTTTGGCTTAATGGCCTGGGAGGAGCCAGGTGGAGGCAGGGAGAAGGTGGCCAGATGGACACCGGGATTACTCTGTCCCTTGCCCTGGGGTTGATCAGAAGGAATCCAGTCAGGGATGCTTTTCTCCTGCATGAGAAAAACCTCCAGAAAAAGGGAACTGGAAGGTAGACCCAGCTGTGAATGTCTGGGAGGAGAACCTTGTTTGATCTGCAGATGAGAGCTCTTGTGGGTGCAGAGCTGGGATGGTGGCCGGGAGCAGCCGTGGGAGCAGCCGTGGGAGCAGCCGGGATGGTGGCCGTGGGCGGCAAGGAGCCCCAGGGCTCCCTCACACTGATCTCTGCAAACAGGAACAAGTCTCATGAAAGCGTGGTCTTTATAATACGCACAAAACAAGCCTCTGGGAAAAGCTGGTGCTTGCTGGAGACGTTTTTTGGGTGTATCCTGCTCTGTGAGTTACAATTTCTGTGAGATACAACACACCCTCTTTGGGTGAGTTTGTTAGTCAAAAAGTACACTGACTTCCTTCTGTTTCGGGGGAAGCGAGGCTGGAGGAGAGGCAGGTAAACAGTGTAAGAGGATCTCCTGGCATGGCTCATTTTAGAGCTAGGAGGCCACCGGTGCTGGGACTTGGCTGGGCTGCCTGGTCAGTTCCAGGCATATAGGTAATTAAGATATATCCTCCAGTTAACCTAAGTGGCCCTTTTATTGATGTGTGAGATCAATGAGCCCAACTGCCGTACAGACAGCAGAAAAGAGTCTGGGTGATTTTAACCACTGCTTTGCATGTTTAAGTAATTTAGAGATCTGCTCTGTTAATATTTACAGAGGCTCATTAAGCAAGACAGGTATGCTTCCCTGCCCTGCAGGTTAAATGGCAGAGCCTGGCTGGGCGGGAATGGTTCCCTTTGCTTCGTCCACCCTGGTGTGGCCAGATGTGTCCCTGCAGGCGAGCCAGCTCGGCAGGGTGCTGCTGCACCTGCCAAAAATTGCACCAGGTCCAGGGCTAACACTGCTGTGTTATGTGGCAGCACTGTGTATGGATGTATGTTAGGTATGTCTGTGGTGCCTTGTTTTCTTTAGTGCAATAAGCATCACCTCTCAGACCTGCTAAGTGCTATGAGGCCAAAGGGATGTCCAAGCTGATATCCCCACTCTTGACCTGCCTAGTAACAGATACCAAGGAGAGTGTATGAGAAACAGGACAAGTACAGACTGATCCTTCCCTTCTTGCGCTGTTCCAGCTCGCAGCAGGCAGATGTTTGAGGGCTTTTGGGGCTACAGGTTTCCCCCGATCATGGTGTTGACTCATGTGGGGCAAGTCAATGCCACAGTCTATGGCCCCCTCATCTCTCAATTTGTTTAATCCCTCTGAAGTTTCTGCTTTCCCCAGTGCCTGATCACCATTCAGATGGGGACACACTTGCAGAAATTGTTCTCTGTTAAAACATGTTGCCTGATCATCTCACTGGGTGATCTTTAGTTTTTACATTGTGAGGGACAGGGATTATTTATTTTTTTTGTTTCCCTTCTTGTTGTGATTTTATATTTCCTTGTCATGCTTCATCTTAGCCATCTGTCTTTCCATCCTATGAGGACTGCTCCTGGTCTTGTAATGTACTGTGAAGGTGATTTCTCCAGATGTGCATGACTTGCCCAGGGGGGTGTAAATGAAAGCATCCCAATGTATATGGGTGCATTTATGGTCAAACCATTTCTAGGGAAAAGGCAAATTGCAGGGGTGGCAACTGTCTGCAATGTTCTCGGGTGCTTTGAGCTTTGTATTTTTTCTGCAAAAATTTTACTGTGTTTACATCATTTTTTAAAACTTCTTTACAAAACTTTGGGTATAGAAACATTGTTGTCCCCAAATAGCTGCTTCTGGTAGCTGCTGTTTGAAGATCTGAGGGGTACCCCATACAGCTTTTTGTTATTCTCTTTGCTCATCTCTCTAGCTGGGCTGTTTTGGATATGTTTTAATGCCCATTTCAGTACACAAATAGTAGCTATATGGCCTTCCCACTCGTGTCAGAGCAAAGCTTAGTCATATATTTCAGAGAAGAATGAAGAACCAGGTGCAGCGAATGTATTTTTACATCTTTATTTGTATTTGTTGGCAGCATTTTAGCCTGCAGGTTGTCAACATAAGAGCAGGCAGGAGAGCTGTGCCGAGCAGCGTTTGCTCTCCTCCCTGTGCTGCAGCTGATACAGGGTGGCCGTAACCTGGGCTGGGACTCTTGTCAGAATTGAGATGTTTGTCCCCATCGGGCTCTTGCTTACATTTGGGCCCATCTGCAGGTAATTGCTGGTTGTGGAGACAGCCAGGAGAGGGTGGGAGATACCCATGACGTCGGGGTCTCCGCACACCTTAAGCCGGTGTGTATCACACCTGCCGAGCTGATCCCTGCCGAGCTGATCCCTGCCTAGCTGATCCCTGCCGGGCTGATCCCTGCCGGGCTGATCCCTGCCTAGCTGATCCCTGCCTAGGTGATCCCTGCCTAGCTGGCGGCTGTGCGGGGAGCAGAGACCGCTGTGGCTCCCTCATCCCTGGGGAAAGGCTTGACTCGAGCTAAACGTTTTACCCCGTCCACAGTTTATTTATTTGTTTATGCATATGGATACTTTTGCTTTTATAACCACATGAATTGTGAGCACATCTGAACTTGATACTTTAATTGCTGTATGAATTGCCTTTGAATCGCTAAGGGAAAATCCCTGGTTTTTCCTTTAACGATGCTGTCTACCTGGTACGGATTTTGCTTTTAGGTGGGGCAGGTGTGGCTGCCTGGTTTCTTAGACCCCCTCGCTCAGCCCTTTGTGATAGAAAGACCAAGGTGAGTGCATGTGGACAGATCATTATTTTTTTTACAAGAACTCTTTCTGCTAAGATCAGAACACAGTGAATTTTTTTAACTAAATCAAAATCAGCTCGAGAAAGAGGATTTCTGTAGGCTACAGAAGAAGACCAAAGCAGTGAGAATATTATCTACTTGGCATATGGAGTACAGGGCTTTGGGAGCTTCATGGTGCTGGGGGAGAGGGTCTTCATGGGGGCCCTGTCACCAGTCTTTCGGAAAACAACTTTACACAAAACGGGAGCTCAGAGCTTGGCAACAACACTGGATGCTATTTTTAGGTGTTAGATTTAAATTTGTCTCTGTTTACTGATTAGAAAAAAAGACAAAAAAATAAAAAGCAGAAAATCTTAAGCATCATTTTTCAAAGGACATAGAAAGCAAAGTGTTTGCTGTTTTTCTTGTGTTTATGTTTTAGGGCATAGGGGCTTGATCTTGGTTCCACTTTGGATTATAAATCACTATAATAAAATTTAAAAAGCCAGCAACTCTGCTTTGCCTTGCATGCAAGTATGATACAGCATTTGCTTTATTTAATTTTTTAGATTTTTCCATGTATACTTTTGATTTAATAGACTTAACCGGAATCATATTGGTTGTGTCTTGGTCACAGATGATTGAGCAGGGAATTATTAACCCAGCATAAGAGCTAACATGAGGATTACTGGAAAGTTCCTGCCTGTTTCAGCTTTAAGTGAACTGTGTTACTGCAAAAGCTGCAGAAAGTTCAAATTGCTTGAGATCATGCCAGAGGACTGTCAGTGGTCTTTTGTTAGAGGCTGACCACCTCAGGCAGGGCTCACAAAGGGAGCCTATTTTGTTTAAACCAAGCAGGGCTAGTTCTGTGCTCCAGAGTTACAGCCTAGCTACCTTCCCCTACATCAGCATTTCGGATATTAAAACTGTTACCCGTGTCTCCAAAAGCCTCTAGGAGGGAACCTGGCAGTGCTGTGACTTGGGTCTCACCAGCTTTAATGGGAACTTACTGCAAAGCTCCTGTTGTCTTGTGGATTACCTCTGTTTTTACCGGAATCATAAAACTTGGTTTTGACCAAATACTGCTGGCTGAGTGCTCCATATGGCTGGCTGACATCTGGGTCATTGGTGCTGGACTGGTCATCCCTCTCTGCTGAGGCTGAGCCCTGACAGGTTGATGTATCACTGAAATAGAGCAGTTCCCTAATGCCTGAGCAATCTAGATGAGGCTCTGAGTCCTTTCCTAAGCAGTGCAAAGCTGTGATGGAGACATCTGCAAGGACCCTGTGTGGCTGAGGTCTGGGGAACAGGCCTCCACAGCCATCGGTTTCCTCCTCCAGCTTGCTGAGAGAGGTCCTCTCCATTGGACATTCCTCCTCTGTACAGCCACCATTGCTCCGAGGGATCTCAGATGTTGCACTGCTGTAATTCTTCTGGAGCAGAAAAGCCTGAAATGTCATCAGTTGCATTGAAGAACTGAGGGTCTTCTGTGCACTGGGCCAATCCTTTCATATCAAATTGAACAGGAGTTTGGAGTCTGGACAACTCCTGTTTCTCATGTTGTCATTTAAAGCATCCTCCACTGAGTAGCCGATGTCCTTGATTCCAATGTCTGCAATATCTGGATTTTAGATCATTTGAGGAGGAATTTGTCTAGGTTGCCAAACCCTTGGAGACAGAGGAAGCAGAGACAGCAGCATAACCAGGAACTGTTCTTCACTCTCATCTCCTTGAGAGGTTGAGATCACCCTCCAGGAAACTAGAAGATGTTGAAACCTCTTGAACTGTTGTACCTTGTGGTGGGAAATGTCGAAGTGGTGCCTGTAAGAGGCCAGTTGGAGGGCAGAGCAGTGGGGACTGGAGGGATTTCCATCAGTTCCCCAACTGCTCACACATACCAAAGCCACACATCACCAGCAGCTGTCCTGAGTGTGCGACCACAGCTTTCTCGGGTGTTCCTGGAGGATGCTGAGAGGACCAGCTGGAGAGCTGCATGCCTGGTTGCTGGTGGAGCTTGGTGCTCTGTGGCAAAATGTCCTGACAGAAGTTTTAACAGAAGAAATAACCTGGTCAGTGGTCAGCAAAAGTCATGACTTCCAGCTTCTCTTGCCTTTTCACCTCTTGCCTAGATTGATTGACCTATGTCTTCAGCTTTAACCTGGGAGGTGTTTCCTTCTGGGGTGATTTTTTTACATCACTGTCAGCAGATTATGGAGGCTGAGCCTGACTTTCTGCACCTGTGCCTCTGCTGACTTTGATGGATGCATGAGTTTGTCACTGTTCAAGCTACTCCCAGCATGGCGAGCATCTGTCCTGGAGGACTAAACAAGGACCAGCCATTGTTTTAGCTGAGAGACAATGTAATCTGTCTACAGAAACTGTAGATAGCCCAGGGCTAATTGTGTGCTCTCATAGCTCTGCTGCCCTAAGAGCAAGAGGCTGCATTTTCGGAAAGGAATTTGTTGCTCTCATGGAGAGAAGCATTGCCAGTCCTATCCTGCTGGCATGTCCTGCCCGCTCCCAGAGGTGCTTTTTGCTTAGTCTGGGGGGCTGTGAACACACAACCTTAACTAGGTGTCATGTCCTGAAGGGAGATCTGGTTTCTTGTCCCTTTACTGATGTAATTTTTCTGAAAAAAGCTTATTTTCATTAGCTAAATGTATAGGCATTCATAAATGCTTTCTAGAAAAAATCCTCAGATCCTGTGGCTTAGCACTTCAGAGCTTAATTTTTTTTCTCTGATGATAGCATGACAGAGACACAAGTATTACTGGGTATTTGGTGGCTGGACCTCTAAGAGGTCTATAAATAGACTTATACTGCTGCATTTTTCAAGTTTATTGTGTGCTTGTATGTGACCATATATCAATGTATCACTGCAACTATTTCTGAGGTAAAAATATTGAGAGATCCACTATTGTTCCAGTATTTTCACCCCTAAATAGTGGCAGTGGCGTGAGACAAGATCTTGTGTTAGTTTGACCCTTTCAACAGCTTTCTGAAGCAGCAGATCCTGGTGAGTCAGAGGCACAGATATGCAGGTTTATGTGGATTCTTTCAGAAACAGAGGTGTTTCCCCAACTCCTTTAATTGTGGTAGGGTTGTTTTTTCTAACATCTCTGTCTCTAATACATATGTGCTGCTTCTAGAAGAGAAGGCTCAGTACAGTAGTTTTACTCTTAGCAGGTCAAAGGCTACCCTGCAGCACTGTATTCTACTCAGGCATGTCTTAACATAAAATCAGCTCCTTTGTCTTAACTATTGTGTATCGTATAACATGGTATTGTTATTGGATAACACTGAAGTCCTCTTTCTTGTGTGTGTACCTACACGTGTGAAGAACACCACTGTGGTAAAAGGGAACAATTCCTGCAGCATGTTGTTCGGGCTGTCATCTGCTGATGCAGGCAGTTGTTGGGGGTGTGTGTAGCCTTTGCATCCCTCAGATTCAATAGCAACAGCTGCTCAGGCTTTTGTGCTGGCTCTGATTGCAAAACCACTCTCTGCCTGTTTCTCCCCGTGCCGACCCGCCGCCCCTGCAGCAGCCTGCGTGCGAGCTCTGGGCAGCACGACCATTTGTACAGGATGAGTCTCCAAAATCCTCGTTTTGCACTCCAGCATCTGCCACTGATTTACTGCGATTTACTGTTTTAGCTGCGCCACGTAACCTGCGTTTATTCATTTCCCTGCAAAAGTAGTGACAGGTCAGGAGTCAGAGCAGAAAATGAGCTCGCTGGAACCTAGTGGGTGCAAATCCTCGCTGAAAGGGAAAACAGGGCGGCCACATGGCTACAAACCATCCCGCGGGAATGCAGAACACTCAGGGGGGCTGAGTTAATGTGCCTCTGAATTGGCACCGGGTGAGCTCTGCACTGTGAATATTGAAGAGTCTCTTTTATTGTATTCCCGGTGAGGTAATTCTTATGGAATAACATCAAATTATTGATGAAAGGGAATTGTTATGGAATAACATCAAATCTTTGATGAAAGGGAAGCCCTTTATTTGCTTATTCTAGAGAGAGATGGCAATATAGTACAAGAAATGCAGTGTAAATACGAGTGGCAAGAAATGGTTACATCTGATTTTGTTGGTGGAGATATGGCAGAGACTTGGCAGACAAAGACTGACAAATGCTAAAAAATCCCTATTGTGAATTGAAATAAAATGCAAATAGAGGTATGTAATCTTCTCCTTCTCTGTCCCTATGCATCTTTATAAGTTTACAAACTCATGAGGTACCAAATCCTTTAGATCCCAGAACACCCATGTTTTACTCAATTGATGCTTATGGCAGGTTGGTCTGGCCTTTTTTTTACTTCTTATTCTCTCTGTTATTTTCTTCCTTCATAGCAGCAATCTCTTGGCCAGCTATAATGTAAAATTCCTGATTCTTTTTGAAAACTCATGTTTGCCAAAACGGTAACCTCATAGATTATTCTCTTGTCAGTAAGGCTTTTAACCACAGTTTTGGCAGAGCCTTAAAACATGCCCTTTCTCAAGAAAGAGTTGTCTGGGCTAGAAAATCATTGGCATTAAAAAGAGGTTGTCATAGTGATTGAAACCTCCTCATAGACATTCCTCAGGAAAAGTAGGCTGCAAGATGCACCTTTGTAGTCCCTTTTTTAAGTAAGGGACCCTTTAAATTGAAGAGCCTATTTCATTGTCTAAATGCAGATTTCTGTCACTTGTAAAACAATAGGACTGTGGAGTGCTGTTTGTGTATCAATGCTTCTTTTAATTACTTTCTACAAGAAATGACTCAATGGGAATTAAGTTCCAATTTCTTGCTATTGCAAGGCACCAGGTTTTTAGGTCTAAACCAGGATCACAGCTTCGCTCCCTAGATTAATAGGAAAAGATTCGAGGAAGACACTCAAACTGAGCCCTGAATGACCAGCTCTGAGCAGGCTTGAAAAGCACAGCCTGGGAAATCCTTTCTTATAGAAGTTTGGTCTTTTGCCTGAAAAGACCTAAACAAGGTTGGGAATTAACCGTTACCTCTGGAGCAGGCAGATCCAAATGTGTCATCAGTGTGCTTGGCTCTGGACAGAACTATGCAGATACAAGAGAGAGTTGAGAACATGAACAAATCATTTTTATGCTAAATCTAGAAATACAGTATTGAATAACTATGGTGGGGTTTTTTAATAGAGAGATGTAATTATTTATTTGAATCACTGCTATATCTGTGCTGTATTTCTGAAAAAGAAAAAAATCAGATGAGGAGGCACACGTTTCTTGGATAGGATCTTTACTGTATAAAGTGAATCAACATGTATGCTGGATAATCTGGGAAAAGATTGGAAGATAATTAAGATAGGAGTAAAATATGTGCAGGGGCTGGGGTGAGGTTGTAGAAGTCTCTTGGCAATTATATCTTTCACTGCTTGGAGTCCCTGGATGTGCTTTATTCCATACACCTACTTCAATTCTTTCATAACACATGCACATGCAAGGAATATTAATTAGATGAAAGCTAAACTTGTGGCTAGCCCGGAGCCATCTGTTAGGAACACACTTTTTTACCTGGCTGCCCAGCAAGAAAGGTCTAATTCTGAGATATTTGGAGACAGTGGCAGAATGAGAGGTGTTGATGTGAGCTGCACTGGATTTCAATGCCTATTCCTGCAACAAAATTAACCCCAAATTCCAATCCTGTTGGGATTAAAGGAAGAGACAAAGAAAGAGACCTTTAGGAAGATCTTGTTATTTCTGGAAGTACCTAAAGCCCTGCTGGGAATGAGGCCTAATGAGAACCTATTATTGTTCTTATTGTTGTCTCTGGAGTCAAAGGGACTTCTGCAATCGACTTGAAAGGAGCAGGACCTGGGAGCCATTTATTTTACTTTCATTCCCTGCGTGAGAGTTCATCAGTTCCAAAATAGTAACTTCAGGGTTTGAGAGTATGGGAAAATCCATCCAAGGGAGAAACAGGGGCTGTTTTTTTGTATTGCATCAGAGTGTCTGGGGAGTTGGGCAAAGCTGGAAGCTGCAGTGTGGTTTAAATCTGTCTCACCGTGGGTGCATCTGTGTCAGCGTTTTAGTTCAGATCACAAGTATGCTTTTGAAGCAGATCTGCTGTTCATTTCCACTTACTCTACTGCAATGTGCACTTTGATGTGCTTCATGCAGTCACTTGGGAGTGCAGGAGATGGGCTTCTCCCAGATGAAACTTGTCCGGAGTGCTCACTTTAAGTTCTCAGGACACAGCCAGGACAGGCAAGACCAGGAACCCCTGAAATGATGCAGAGAGGTGGTCAGCCCCTGCTCTTTCACCTCACAGATCCTATTGCACTGCCATGTCAACGTCATGTGCCTGTGCTGCCACAGCAGCCTGGGGGGGAATATGTGCACCACCCTGAGTTTCCCAGTTGTCTGTCCTTGCCTGGATGTCAGTTGGTACTTGGAGCAAGTCTGCAGGGTCTCATCAGGTGAGGAAAATCCACAGGAGGGTCACCAAGCTCAAAGATAACAGAAGACAGGTTTTGTCATTTTAGCACACAGCCATGCTTGCCCCATGTCTGCGTTCTCTTGCTTTTAGCATGCTGCAGCAGGTGCTGGGCTACTGCTTTCATAGAAGAGTTTTTCTTTTCACATACGCAGCTGATTTTAAATATTTCAGAAACACCATAATATTGAAACGTGTTTGGTAATAATTTTTTAAAGCAGCTCAGCGTGGTTGGACTTGGCATTACACTTGGCAAAGGGATTGCTACAGGTGAACTAATGGTTGAAACAATGTTTTGAACAATTTTTTGTCTGTCCTTTCTTCTTGAAAGCTCTGAAGTTAAGGAGGACCAAAATCTGGATCCAACTCATAATTCTTACGTGTTTTTTCCACGTGAGAAAGTCCTGTAAATACTCATTCAAAAATCCTTTAGGAAGAATAATAAAGGCATTTGGCAAAATTTGCTTCCATACTCCCTTTACGATGACTCCCTCCAGCTACGGGTGTCTCTCCAGCTGCTGTTTCAGCTTGGAGACTTCCCTGGTCCCCCTTCCTGGGGTTTGTTTCACGCTGCAGCCTTTCATCCCCCCTCGCCGGCCGGCCGCGTTAGGGACCTGCGGGAGCGCTGGGTGCAGCCATTGTCCCCGAGTTACTCATCAACCGGAGGGGCCGGGGGCTCGGGGAGGGGGCGCCCCGTTACTGTGGTTACCGGCAGCATCGCGCTCCGCTTGTAAATGCGATCTTTGACCGCAGCCACTGCACCGGAGGAATTTTCACAGCTCCCGGAGAAGACAAAACTCCGGGAGCCGGGATGTAAAAGGTTATCTGATACAAGGTGGATGAAGCAGAGGCTTGTTCTGTGTGAAAGTGAATCCCTCTGCCTCACAGTGAGGGAAACGTTGGGAAGATTTTAAAGTTTCAGGCGTATTCCCTTGCAGCTATGGTCTTGTTAAATTTGTTTTCTCTAGCTCCAGTACAAGGGTCGTACACAGTGGTAGGAGTTTGGCCGTTGGCCATTTGCGAAGGTATAAGGTCACTCAAAATTGTTCTTGCACTTGTGTGTTCGCAGCAAGAAAATTTTAATGAGTCTTTCATCGGTAGCAGCCAGATCGTATCTGCTCCAGGGTATCACTCATCTGGCCCCAGCAGAATTAACGCGTTGAATGCCCTGAGCTACGGGCTGAACTTGCAGAAAAGGAGCTCAAGTCTTTGTCTGCGTAGCCACAGCAACAAAACCACAGATGAACTATAAGTTTCTCCAGGATCTGACAATAAACATGCTTTAGCCTGAAAGACTGCGATCACCTGCCTGTAGGAGGGTGTTCTCAGGACTTTTTGCTTATCTGTTTCAAATTGATGGGTCACTGAATAACAGAAATTGGGGCTAGAGCACTGGAGACATCATAATATCACTTCATTTACCATTGTACTTTGTCTTATTTGTTCATTGTTACTTTATGTTAATAACTTTATTTTTCAGGGGAGTTTGTACCCACAGACTACATGTATCTGTTCTGTATCACATTTTTATTTACTTGATTTGCTTAAAATGTTTAATTCAAGGCACGGGTTTAAGCAGGGAAGGGGTTGGTACTGCACTGGGTGAAAGGGAAGTGCAAGAGGTGCAGGTGCTGGGATTGTCCCCCACTTGCTGGGACTCTGCCCCCCTCCCGTGTGCTTCAGACATTCCAAGCTCTGCTTGGGATTTTAGAAGTCCGTTCCTTTTTCCCATATGTGTGAGTTCAGGTCTTCTCTGCCTCTGTTCTTTCACCTCTTAAATGGAAAATATACTGGAATCTGTGCAGTTAATGAAAACACAAGAAATTATTGCTTGCCTGAGTTTGAGATCTGCGTGATGGCACTGAGCACATCCTCAGCCCTTACAGTGTGAAGATGGCAGCTTTCTGCCAACAGTGGAGGTCCTGCCCCTGGGTCAGAGGACAAGAAGGGGTGACAGTGGCATGCTGTTTTGGCTCCAGGTTGCAGGGACAGGGTGAACAGCTGGTCTCTTGGATGGCATCACGAATGAAACCAAGGGAATTAATGCAGTTAAACCTACATCCAGTTTTTGTTAGTTCCCTCTTTGCTACTGTGGGAAGCTCCCAAAGCGAGTATGATTGGCAGGGCCAAACAGTATGAGCTTTTGAAGATGCTCTCCTTGCGCCACTTCGAGGGCTGCATTCAGATCTTGAGGGGTGCTGCGAGGAGACACATCCCGGGGCGAGCCTGTGGGGGAAGGCAGTCAGGGTGGTGTAGGAGCTGGGGGCTCCCTGGTGCTGAGGGAACTCAGCCCCAAACAGAGATGATAGGCCAGATACAGTTTCACTGGGGCTTGTACTGTGGCATAAAGGGCTCTTTTTTAGTGCAGCCAAGAATTCCATTAGCCTTTTCTTTTCCCAAACAGCCTGTCTCCTGTCTGCTGGCAGAACGTTTTGGTTACCTTGCATCATATAGTGTATCTTATATGGTTTTGTTCTGAAATGCATCTCTTTACATTTGCTCACGTGACAGTGGATTCTGTCACTTCACTACAACCAGCTTCCACAAGCCTAAAGTCATGCAGTGTCCTGATGATTCCATGAGTCTGTTCCCAGTAAGGAGGTGAGCAGAATTTGGTTGCTAGTGGGACCACAGCGTGTCCAGCACAGTCTGTGTGACATGGGACATTAGGTGTATTGAAGAGATTTGAGTGATCTGGGGTGTGAAGCCTTAGAGCCTGTGAAATTGCAGTGCTACAGTGACGTTGTGAGGTGTTTGACTTTACAGGAAGTCCTTTCCTCCTTTCTTGTAATTTGTAAACATCTATCCCCTTTGTAAAGATAGAATTTTCCCATCTCTCCCACTTGAATACTCTGAGAAAGCAGCTCTTCTGTTGTGTCATAAATGTTACAATACTGTCTGTCTGCACCCTCTAGTCCCTAAAATGTCACATCACTTTGGACTAGGAATTTGAGAACAGTTACTCATTACTTTAGTGGAAAAAGCACCCAAAAGATCCAAGTTTTATACCATCAAAATTAAAATAGTAGATATTAGGCACTATCACTCATGTTAGTAACTTTGGCTGCATTAGAAGAAATCAGTACAATGAAAAAGCTTTTATCTGCTAGTAAAAGTATCTTAAAACTGTTTATATTCTTGCTGGATTACATGTGAATGGTCCTTCTGCTGTGAGAGGTAAATACTGGTTTAATTGCAGTTTTTGGTGGAGCTCTTTCAGTTTCCCTGTAGATTACCAGCAGTTTATATCCACTCCTGCCATTACCCATCATTGCAGAAAGCAGACTCTCCAGTGCTGACTCTCAGAATAAATTGGTCTGAGAAACTGTTGGCAAATAAACTGCTGCAGTTAGATGGTTTAGAACGGTGCTAATGAGGATAAATTTGCAGGGATATTTGGCATGATTCAGCATGGCTGTCAACCACATTCGCTGTTTCAACCCAAAATACTAGAATATGTGTGATCTATTTGCGAGTGGTAAAACAGTTTTCAGGTATAAACACGTCAATTCTCTATAGAGCAGAGACACCAAAGCTTATTATAATAATTTTCAGGTCTGAAAACTCTGTCTGTCACTCACAAACATCTCTTGAGGCACCAACACTACAAATTCTTGCCGAGTGAGCTATCTTGTCTACCTCGAGCAATTTCATTAACTTCATTCTAACTGCCTGGGTAGGAAGAGGTTTGCAAGACCAGGTCAACAGTTTGACTTCCTTTCCCGAGTGGTGCTAGACTTTATTGTAACAAACTCCTTGTTACCATTTTCAATTCCTTTTTAGGAGAAAAGTCTGGTTTTGGTAAGCGATCTAGACCCTGTTGTTTGTCATCTTTTCATAGGGACTTTTCTTGCCTGTGGATTTTGTAACATTTTTCTCTATTGAGATCTATTCTTTTAAGAATCGTTATTTTGGTAAGAGCTGTTGGCTTGCAGAGATTTGTGTACCTTAAGTGCTGAGGTTGCTCGTACAGCGATACCACTGGATTTCCACGTCTCGCGCATTTGTCTCCCTGTCGGATTAATCGTTCTTGCTGTGCCACCAGGAACATCTGTCAATCTTTTCTGCACTGTCTGGCGGCTTCATTAAGGATCTCAAATGCATGTAAACACCTTGGGGCTGGGCCTGTCTGACTTTTCTCTTGGCCAATGCAGTGTGTTTGGGAAATGCTGCACCAGCAACAGTTCTAAGTAACAGACACAGATAGCATGCAAGTACTCTGAAAAAGTAGAAAATTCATGGTCTCAATTTGAAGGGTTTGGAGACTGGCCTCTCTCACAAAATTGTGGGGATAGGGAGAACCTGGATTTTTCCAGGTCAAGCTTTTAATCTCCAGAATGGCCAGGTTCTGCTCTGTACTGCAATTTACTGTTGGAAAGGTATTTGAGGTCTTGGTAATTTTGTTTATTTAAGTGGGGTTTTTATGTGATCGCTTGAGGGAATCAATGAGTTCTTTTGTGTTTCTTAATTTTATTTCATACTTGCATCATAGGTTGTTGGACAGATCAGAGGCACGGTTTGTTCTTGGTACATGCACTTCAAGTGACATTTCTAGTGGTGGCCATAAGAAAAAGAAAGCAAACAAATGTAATAGACAAAATCCTTTTTTAGGGCACAATAACTTTTTCAAAGGTGCATGGATGTAATATGCCTTCTAGCCAGGAGATACCTCAAGGGGAGGGTAAGACCTTCACTGCCCAGCGAGGAAGGCAGAGGGGTGGGGTTGGCAGTCACTGGGACTTTGCCTACAGAGTGGATGTGGAGTGGGATGCCCCAGGCTGCACATCAGGCAGGTCTGCTGTGAAATACAAGGTCTTTCTCCTTTCCCTTTTGAAGTGCATTTTGTCCTTTTCTTGGAATGCAGCTTCCTTGGGCTGAGCATAATTCAAACAATCTGTGATTGGTAGCTGTTACCAGTGCTTCTCTTCTCAGACACAGTTCAGGGATGGTGTGAAGAGATGGCAACCACGAGCCAGGTCTGCCCCATCTAGAATGGATCTTTTCCATTTTTATGTGAAACCTGTTCTTCAGAAATGATGCAAAAACTTTTTTAGTGGATGAGTTATGTCAGGTGAGTTTGCAGTTGTTTTAACTACGGAAAGTATGTTATGTTTTCTGACTTGGCTCAAACGATTCACTTCAGTTACCCAAGTCATAGGATGAAGAAGGTGAGGGACTTCTATAATCCTCTTGCAAATTTGCTGGGGTCAGTAGAGTTTTCCTACCTGAGCCCTTTGAGCTGACCTTACAGAAAATATGGGTGTCTTATCCTGATTATGATTTCCCTTAGGGTAGGTGACATGGACTAATTAACTGCAGTCAGAATAAAACAAGAATCTCCCTCCCATGTATTCTGTACTCTCCTAAACATCCTTCAAGTGCTTCTACTGATATTGCCAGTGCCAACATAGCTCTTGATAATTAGTGCACCCTCGTGGGACTTCTCACTTTCCCATTGGATATGGATGGCAGTCTAGGAGCAGGATCCTTCTGTGTACCCAAATACAGAAGACAAGGGACTGTAGCTATAGCTCATAGGGGAATTTGGTTTGTTGTTTTACTGCAACTTTAGTTCAGTCTGTTTTCCAACGAGTGCAGATGTCCCAGTTCAGAATAGTGTACAGGCTTGACTTTCCTCTGTGTTTTTCATTATAAATTGTCTTTCTGTATATATTTGGGAACGTACCAATATCTATATATATATTTCCCTTTTAAATAGTTTAAAAATCTCGCTTTTTAAGGCAATGACAAACTATGGTATTATTAAAAGATACAAACATGTTGCCTTCTTATATTTAGCCCAAATACGGTGAGTGGAGAGTGATTTAGTGGGGCTGTGAGAATGTAATGAGTGCATTAGCAGGCTCATAAAGTCAGATTGTGAATCAAATCCTGACTCATGCACAAGAAGTTTTGACTTGCTGAGTTAGTCTGTTGGATTTCACACAGCCAACAAATTAATGAAGTATATGAATTACTGGCCTTTCAGCATCTCCCTTTTCCTTTTTTAGTTAAAATGTTGTTTTCATTTTAAGTACGGACAGTTCATATTATAAAATTGTTTTGGTAACTGTAGACTCCTTGTTTGCGTTTTCCTGCCCTTTCTTGGTAAAATTGATGCTGAGGTTTCCAGGAGACTTGCATTGGCAGAAGTCAATGTCCAGCCTCAAAGGGCCGTGGGTGCCTCCTGCACAGAGACTGCATCTCATTCTCCTTCCAAGCTGCTTTTTGCCTGTCGAGCAGATGCAGCATGGTCAGGATGGCAAAACAGGTTCCTGAGACAGAGGGGAGTAATGGAGACAGCATTAGCACTTTTTTATGGCATGAAACTCTTGCAAAGCAAGCACACTTACGGGTTTTCTGAATGCCCTCACACCTGAAGTCCTATGATTTCAGCTATCAATTTTTCATTTTTGGGGTTAAAAAAACCAAAACACTTCAATGAGCAAATGTTAATTGCTTTAATACAAGATTTCCCAACTTGCTGCAATTTCATTTTAAAATCACGTGTTGCTGTGAGAAAGCCATACTCTGACAGTTGTGCCGCGTTTTAATAGAGTCCTGGGGCCTAATTCTGCCATGTTTGCATTAAGCAACACTTTGTTCCAGGAGCGGTTGTATGGCAATTACCAGGTGTACATTACTGCACACCATGAGTAAGCATGTGATTTAATTACCTCATGGGAGATTCTCATTGATGTGAAAAGAAATACTGACCCTTCCAAAATCTAATACCTGAACTTTAGCGAAACTAGATAAAGCTGTTTTCTATCTGAATACCAAGTGTACTAATTAAACATCAGGAACTCACTGTAAAAATGTAATGGGAAAAGTTTGCCACAGCTCTGGAAGAATTGTGGTATGGGCTGGAGCCTGTGCCGTTCCCAGGAATGGGAATTTTTCCTTTGACTTGGTGAAGAGCAAGATAAAGATCTGTTTGCTGAGTTCTGAGGGACCAGTTAAACAGCTCATGTTGGTCACATTCTCACGGTAAGCTTATGGACTAAATGTGCAACTACTTCAACAAGTAAATGCCTCTAAATTAACACCGATAAATTCACTAACCTAATCCTTTGCTGCAAATAATGTCTGTTGTGTGCTGTATTTCAGCATGTTAGGATCTGAAGAGATTTGTAACAGAAGAGCAGAGTATGTACTCTAATGAGGGAGACCAACAGTCTGCAAGCACACCTTACTTTTGGGGATCTTAACTGGACACTAATCAGTAGAGACTTTATTAGCAAAATTCTCCTTTCAAATCTGTTTACATTTAATGCACTAAGCACCTTTTATCAGATTTTCTTTCAGAGGGAGTGGCAAGAATCTCTGATGACAAAACTCGTGTCAGTATGTTGTGTTTGCAGGTAGCTCGAAGGAGGAGATACATGCTGTACAGTTTATTCTCATCAGGCAGATGAGAATCCACTTGTTGCTCGTGGGGTTTTCTTGATTTTGTTTGGTTGCTCTTTGTTGGGTGTTTTAGGGTTTTTGTTTGAAAGGTGTATTGCTGCCCCATAGATTTCTCTATCATTTGTCTCTATAAAGTTGTAGAATGGGGTTCTCAGCTTCTGACTCTGAAGGAGCATCTTCTCATCTGATGATTTCGAAGTTGGAAGCCAGGGAAGCAGGAGATCTTTGTGTGTGCTCACCTACACTGGCTCTGACCAGGATGCTCCGGGTGCACTGCATGTAGCCTTGGTGTGGCAATTACACTGACCTTGGGTTGGGAGGGCCACAGAAAGTGAACCTGGGAGAGAGAAGAATGAGGATTATAAGGTGAAGGTTTTGGCCTGGGAGGGAAGTGTGCTCTGTCCTTAAAAAAATAACAAATTACACGTGGGTTGCTTCATTAATGTAATTCATTTGGTGCACTGAAAAGATTTAAAGCAACAGGATAAGCCTACAACTTTTAACAATTTGTCTTCTAATAATTTAGGCGTTGGTTTCATGGGGTGTGGAATCAGGATCTGCCTCCTTCCCCCACTGAGTCCTTTCTGGTTTGCAGACTAAACCGGGTTGCCTGTCTTGCCTTCTCCACTTGACTATTGCAGCCAGCCTTGCAGCACGTGCCATGGTGAGGAAAGGGTGCCTGGCAGTGCTAGGGCAGGATGTGAGCCCAGGAAGGGCAGGGACAGCCATTAGGTCTCCAGCACCAGAGTCGCCTTTGCTTCCCAAGTCACACATCCTGAGGGTTACACAGTGAATAGTTTTGTTCATTGTCTGAAAAATTTGTGTGACTAGGGAAGTCCATAATCTGTGGTCTCTTTATTCATAAATACCAGCTCAGTAATTTTGTTTAATTCTTGGAAAATCTGCAGTACTGTGGGCCATAAATGCCTATAGAGGCTATGCCCTTTTGGATAGCATTTTCACTGGGGTCTTACCTTGGTATTCAGAGAAATTCAGAGGAAAAGTGTAGTCCTAGTTAACTCTATAACATCTGCTCAGATGATTTACTGCCTGACCTGCAGATGTGATTGGATTCATATGCTGTGTTGGTATGTTTGCTTTGCACTATATATTACCAAATTTGAATGTAAGGTTGCTGGAATACAGCAGACACCAAGTCTACTGTACCCTCTGCACAGTGCAGCTGTCATGCAGAAGATTCATTCCTTGTGCCACAGAAATATCTTGGGTTGTTCTTGTTTCTAAATAAGGGAAACAGATTTCTTATTTCATTACTTTTGCCCTCTCCAAAATGTTGGGTGAGGACTCTGTGTCAGGCAGCACTGAAATGTTGAAAAGTAGAAGACAATGGAAGGACATGTTCCCCTTCACAGCAGGAATCCCTCTCTGTTAAACAGAAAAAGTATTAATCTATTAATTCCCTTTTAAAACTTACATCTATTGAAACAGGATTATTTGAACAACATAATAAAGGAAATTATATGAAGTTTTTAATGGTGTGCCATGTACCGCTTTCAATTATTAAGAGAGAACTCTTTCATCAATGTATTTTTCTGTTTTGATGAGTAAGTGTTTTCAGTTGAAGATGATGAGTGAAAACTATGAAAGTTCTTGCGGAACATGTTGCTCTGGCAGATGGATGGCCTGGGGCGGCTTGGGGCAGCTCCTCAAGTAGATGCCCGTTTCTCCTGCAGTGCCAGTGGGAGCTGCTTGGAGGAAAAACACTGTTTGACTTCTCATCCTAGTGACCACCTTGCTGCTTCAAAAAATACGGCTGTAAAAGAGCTTGGTTTATGCTGCTTCAAGTACCAGCTTGATCATACAAGCCTTACTTACTTCATCATGTTTGTCCACTCAGACCGAGACCAGAGGCCACTGCAGAGCGACTCTGAGGAGAAACTCTTACCAGGGTGGACCTGAGGTGGCTCCTCTGGCACAGGTCCTAGCTCCTCACACTTTAGGCCTTGCAGTGAGATTCCTTAGGGGTGTGAAGGTTTTTAGGACCAGAGGAGTAGATTAACAGAAAAGTGTTTAATAAGGAGGTTTGTAAACTTTCTGTGTCAGATATGTAGATAGATATTTAAGAACTGAAGTAGCCACACATGGGATATGTTATACAGTTAGAGCCATGTATCAGTTTCCCAGCTGTGGCATGTGAGGCAATGTAACTGTCTCCTTTGGTCACCACTCATTGTCTTCAAATCAAAATATTAGCCCTCTGTTTTTTACTTTTTGTGCTGCTTTTATAAACCTTTGGGCAGGAGCAATGCATTCTTGGCATTGTTGGGTGTTTTGGGGGAACGCAATTCCATGCATTCTTAGCTTTGGGAAGTGATCAGGCAGAAAGGTGTGAGCTAACGTCTGATGATTTATCATTGTTCCACCAGAAAAGAGACACAAGACTTTAAACAATTACTGGCTGTATAAGTTCAGAAAGTTATTTTACATGGGGTTGTTGAAGCCCAAAATAGGAATAATGACAGCTTTGCATACTGGAAAGGTGCACGTCTGCTTAAATCCACAGGCATTATTTACTTGAGTGTTAATTTTGATAATGCAATAATGGGGAAAAGTGTATAAAGGAGAGATTTACTTTCAGAAAAGATATTAAGACTGTGAAAGCTTAATATGTCAAAATGTTGGGTACTTTGTTCAGTCCGGGAGGTCTTTATCTTTGTGTTCGTAACAATGGTCTTCTCCAACCTAGGATTTAAGTTTATTGATGGGCTGTCTTGGTGAATGAAGAACTTCCTTTCTGTGCTGCTGAGAGAAAGAAAACAGCATACTTGACTGAGATTCCCCTTTTATTAAATCCAAAATCAGTTGCTCGACAACTGATTGTATGTTCTCGAGTTTTTCACAGCAGAAACCTTGCATTTAAACCTTGTTTTTATTCTGCAGCATATATTGTGTAGTAGAAATTCTCTAATTTAAATACGGTAGTTGTAAAAGTATGTCAAGTGCTCTCTCAATTTCACTCTCTTTCAAAAAGCATTGGCAAGTCAGATAGGTAGCAAGTACTTTAAATTTACTTATGAATTCTGTAAAAATTATCTACATTTCTAGGTTTTCTTGGACACGTCTCCTTTCTCTTCCCAGCAGTTTTGTCCAGGCAGAAAGACAGGACTTTGCCTATATGAAAGCACATTATGTCGGGCCCTTAGCATGTGAAAATTTTGCCTAAGGAGGTGTTTGAGAATTAGACTAATTAAAAGTAAGCACTAGGGCAGATGTGCTAAAGATATTTATGGAAGTTTATTCTCTGTATAAACAGAAGAGGAGCCACTTAAAAGGCTGAAAGCTTTATTTTGCGTCTTTCAGGCTTGAACCAGAACACTAAGTAGCACAACTGCTACTTTGGCTTTAAAGATAACCCTGCTGTGAAGACTTGTCTCTTTTTAGGTACACAGTTTTCTGTGTGACAGTCTTTTGAAGTTTGTGATGGACTACTTTGTACAAACACACGTGTGAAATGTTTCCATCCCTGGGTCACGATAAAGCCTCTTTAAAAGAAATCAAGTAGTGTATTTTGTTCTGGTTCACAAAAGTGGTATTGAATAACATAGTGAAAACCTTTGCTGCTTACTGAATCGGGAGAGAAGCAGCAGTCTGGCCCTGAAGGGAGGAGAGTTGGATGTACAGAGCCTCCAGAAGGTGAAGTCCCAGGGCCTTTGAGTTTATATTCTGAAAGAAATAAAGTGCATTTTCTTTTAGACACAAGTCAGTCTCATTCTGACTTCCTTCAATTGGGAACCATGGGCAGAGTCAGGAACTGGCTCTGAAGCAAAGCAGGGTGAGGGGGTGAGAACTGGAGGATTGGGAGGGAAAGGAGAAAGGTTGTGGGAAGCTGCTGGGGTTGGACACTCTTACTTCAACTGAAAAGTTTTCCTTTCCTGACTGCCCCAGAGTTCCCTCCCAGCCCTCCTGGGTGAGAAATACCTGGTGTCCTGGATCTGGCAAAATGTCTGTCTCTCAAGGTATAAAGATTCCTGTTCACAGCTTTACTCAGAGAGGGAATATGTGAAAGGGGAGAGTGGGAGGGGAAGAATACATGCTGTGTCTTGGGGAACTTGTTGTGTTTCCCAGGATGTGAAGGACACAGGAGTTAAAGTCACTGCTTGAAAGATATGACACTCATTCATTGTCAGTGTTTGTCCTCATTCCATGTGAGTGTGTTATATATTTACCTATGTGTGCGTATGTCTATGTAATATATAGTCATATATTGGGATTTTTTGGTTCTGTAAAGAGAGTGTCGAGTGAGAAATCGCTTGTATTGTCATATAATTACTTAGCAGCATTTGAAATAGATGGAAAATAGTGAACAAAGTTCCTTTGAGTTAAAATAACTCAACGCTGAAACCCCCCCAGGAAACAAAGAATCCAATTCCAATACATGAAAAATTATCATATTCAGTCTCTGCAGATGGAAATAGTCCACCTTCAAGTGTGAAAGTGGAGCTTCCTTAAAATGAAGGAGTTGGGGAAAAAGAAAAAAAAAACAACCAAGTCCAGAAACATTCAATTTCAGAAGTTTGAGATTTCATACTTTAAGAGAGGGAAAGCATTTGTCTTTTTTCAGTATACATACATGTGTCTGTTTACAGTCAGAGTAGTGTAAACCTCGTCAGAACCACTGGGATTATTTCATGTTGGCATCTGTGAGAATAGCATTTGTCTTGTGATCTTAATGTTCTAGCTGCTCACCAGAACTCAAGTCCACAGGTGAAACACGCTGATATTTTCCTGTGGAAGTGTGAATTCACAAGGGAAAAACTGGATGTGTGGAATGGTATCATTAAAGTTGAAAGCGAGGGGAAATTGTGCAAAGTCCCAAAACACAGACACTTAGGCTCAGATCGGCTTCCATTATAGCGAATGCCAAAACTCCTATTGTTTTCATTAGGAACTGGATTAAGACTTCTATTGATATCATGCCAGTTTGAATTCCTTCTCTTATTTTTGATCTTGACAATCAGTTTTTCCATTGCATTTCCATTAAAGACTTAAAACACAGTATAATAACACTTGGTGAAAAAAATAAATTAATGCACCTAAATTATTATGCAAATGGATACAAATTAAAATGCATTCACATAATTGCAATTCTCTCTCTGCGGCAAACAATAGAATCTAAAGTTTATTCTTTTTGCTTGCTAATCAATTTTCACTTCATTGTCTTTTTTTTTTTAGGGGTTTCTAGAGTATCAAAGTAATTGAAAATAATTGGTCTTTCAGTTGTTTTACAGTTAGTACTTGAATAATGAAAAATTAAACAGATTATGCATGTTGTTTTCTAATAGAACAATTAATTCAGTGGCCTTTATTCAGTGGCCTCTGTGGAGCATGCCTGGCAGCACTCAGCCCCAAACTAATGGAGACTAGTCCAGAACACAGAACTGGCCTCTGTATTTTGGCAGCCACTGAAATTGCTATTATGGACTCTCCACAAGGAAACAAAAATAAAAGGACTGAAGTATCCTTTTTTAACCCAGGAGAAGCTGCTGCAGCAGAGATTTGGGGGCAGCGAGAGGCTCCAGGTGTCAGAGGGTGCTGGATCAGCTACATCTCCATTCACTTTGGCATTTTTTCTAAGACTGTGATAGAGGTGTCTATTTGGGGATCATATGTAGAGCTGAATAAATAGTCCTCAGTCAGTGTCAACATAGTAAATTCTGTCACAGGTGACTTCAGTATGGCCATCCTCCAAATTATGTATTTACATAATTCTGAAAACTTGTAAACTTGGTTTTAAGGTGCATTGACTCAGAATTTGCATGTAGAAATAAATGGAGATACTGTAGGCTGTCAGTGTGCAACTTTGCTGTCATTCAGACTGATCATGGTTTATTTTTGTTTATATGATTTTGATATGAATTTAAAGATGGGATAGCAAAGATACGGCTTGAAGAAAATTGATATATTGAATCTAAAATGTTTGCAATGAAGAATCAAAGTGTTTTCTACCATTTTGGTTTTTGGGTCTCCTCAACATGAATTCATTTGCCTCCAGCTTTTGCATAGGACAGCTGCAGGAGCATTGCTGTACTGTTACCACTTCATACAGCAAATACTACAGGCAATTAAAGACAGTATGAAAAATGCTTTTATTTTTCAGATTTGAAAAAGCTTTTGTGAATAGACCAGCTTCATGTCTACAATATGCAATACAGTTTTTCATATTACACCAAGCAGTTGGACCTGACACAAAGAAGGGAAGCTCTGCAGGCTGCATCTGTTTGGGGACATTTCTATTGCTTACCTACATGAGGAGGGTGTTCAGGCAGTGCACACAGATACTGAGGAAATAGTGGTATGATAAGAGGCACTGTTCCCTCTTCAAGACTTTGTTCCCTCTTCTGTACACATGGACACACATTAGATGCAGACCCTTAAGTCAGTCCCAGCAGCCTATTGCTCCCTGTGAAGCTCAAGCCAAGGCCTTTGCTGCTTAATGAAGCAGACATTTATGGCCTCCAAAAATTTTCACTGTCCTTGTCACAGGACAGGTTTTTAATAGGGATAATGGGAGCCTATGGAATCTGTTGCATTCACTCAGTGCTGGTTCTGTGGTGGCTGTTAGGGAGCAGGAGCATGTTCCTGTGTTTTCCCTTTGTGGCTGGATCAGGAAAAGAAGCCTATGTTAGATAAACTCAGTTAATGGAAATATTAGAGACATGTTATCCCTAGGTTTTTCCCCTTCTTTTCATACATTTCATTCTACATACATTTCAAAAGGAACGAGCATTGCCAAAAGGAATGAGCAGCATGCAGGGACAATGAAACCTGAATTTGGCAGCCTGCAGCCTGCCAAGGGCTGGGAACCAGGGGGTGCAGCCTTCACGGGGCGCCAGACCGAATAGGCTAGACCACATGCAAATCTTGATTTGAACTGTAGAGGCAATTTTGGGATGGGTCTTGCTGGGATGGGTGTTCCGGATTGTTCTCATATGCCCAGGGCACATGTATTACTATTTGAGCATTTGCTTGAGACTCAGAGAGCTGCTGGAACCAGGGATGCCAAGTTCTCTCTTCAGTAATAGCCCTGTAAGCCTCAGCAAAATCAATGGAGTTATGTCAGGTTGGCATCTTCGGGGGTGAGGACAGTGTTTTACTTCTGGGCAGAGTTCAAATACACAGATAAAAAGATACTAGTTTCTTTTGTCTTGCTACGAAACAACCAGCTCTTCTCCAAACAGATTTGAGTGGGTTTTGGTGGCCTGAGTCTTTCATCCATAGTGCGTGGAGCATGGTGTGAAGCTGCTCTGCTCGAGCTCTGCTGCTCCCTTGCTTTGCAACAGCTCTGTACACATGCTCGCAGCTGGGTGGGCTTGCCTGGAAATGTGCACTGAACCTATGTGGTTTTATTCTTCAGGGGTCTTCTAACACTCCTCCCAAAAGTTGCGAATAAACTTGTCCTTTCTACGGAGGTCTCATATCATATGAGAGATCTTATCAAGATCTCTCAGCTCTGCTTTTGAGTAAATTTATATTATTTCATGGCATGTGGTGACAAGTCTAAAGTGTCGCAAAGCACTGGGGTGACTTCTGCACCCACGGCTGGAGGGGCAGCTCCTGATAGATACCCCTTTACACATACACAGAAATCTGTGTCAGTTCTGACTGCAGTAAACCTATGGGTTGTGCAAAGGGATTTCACTAGGTGTGATCCCTCATGGTGCAGCTGCAACGACATCAGCAGAGCCAGTGCTGACAGCTTTCTGCTTTTTCCTTTCAAAGCAGAGATATGTACTTTCTGTGGCTAGTTTGGAGTGTTACCTGCCTAAAAAAATCCCTTGATCCCTATACTCTCTGAGAGGCCTCTCAGGTGGGTGAACACAAGCTTAGTAGAACACAAGAGCTCAAATAGTAATCAGGTGGTTGTTTGGATAGTAATAATTTTTTATCATTTTCTTCACAAAAGGCTTAGTGAAGGTGTGGATAACTTGCTAACAGCTGAAGTCAAGCAGTGATAGGCAAATCCTTTCTCTCTATTTACACAACATAACGCCAGAAAGCAAGAAATGTTTTTGAAATAGTCTGTAAGCACTGTAAAAACAAATGTCTCCACCCTTCACAAATAAAGGCTTTACTGGAAAGGCCATTTGCCATGTATAGAGCAGAGAAAAGGAAATAAAGCTGGTAAAAGTACCCTGTTCATGACAGAAGTGAGAATCCTGGCCATTCTTCCGTCCATGTTTGCAATCACATCTCTGGTGACTCCATGAGCTTCACAGAGCTGAGCACGGAGGAAGGAGAGAAAAGCTTTGGGGAACACTTTGAACATCAATCAGCTCCCAAACCAGTGCATTTTTAAAACAGGTTTGAGAAGAGGGTAATGCCACTTGACTCTTCTAAGAGCTCCTTAGCATGGATTGCTGGTGGGGGACTCAGTTTCTGAAGGCTGATGCTTGGCTATAGCTCGCTCCTGCCCTGAAGATACTTGTTCCTGTGCGAGTTAGTCACTAGTCTTATATTTTGTACACGTTAGCTACTGCTTCCCAAGCAACCAGAGGTGAACCACAAACAGGTTGCAACAAGACCTTTTAAAATGCTGAAAGGTTAGAATGCAGCAAGTGGGATTTTCAGCATGTCAAAAAAAAGTCTTGTAAATATTTCACCCCCAAATTTTTAATGGACGTTTTTTTTGTGTGTGTGTGTGTATATCTTTCAAGGAATAAAAAATTATTTGAGGAGATCTAGAAGTATGAATTTACTGTAAATTGAATTGGGAAGGAGCTTCTAATTCAAGAGGGAGAATGAGACTCCTCTCCAGCGTTTCTGAAGTTGTGCGGTAGGGTACAAGACCTTGTAATGATTTTTCCAGTTGTTTATTCTTTTTTTTTCAATATAGCTACTCTTCTGTCTGCCTTTTACTCTTCGAAGAGGTGTTGCTCAGGAGTCTGTGGGGGGGCAGCATTTGTCATGGCGTGGGGCAGGGGATGGATGAGCCGTGGAGTGGGAGCTGCTGCTGCAGTGGCCCTGTGCCCTGCCTGGGGACACTTGTCCATGGGGCATGTTTGCACAGTTCAGTGCTGGAGTGTGAAGGAGCCAAGCAGCCCAGGCAGGGAGTGTTGGAGGCAGGGAGTGAGCAGCAATGGAGGAATGCAGTGAAACTCCTAATAGTAATTAACTGCGTGCTCTGGACTAGATGAAAAATCTGCAAGTGTTTTTTTAAATCCTTTTTTACATGCTGTTATAAATGGTAGAATTACGATGATCAGCCAAATAAGCTGGGATGGCAAATGAAATTACCTTTATACAGGAAAGGGTGTTACATTGCTGTTCCCATCTTCATTTATGTCCAGTGCATCTTTCTATTGTTTTAAATAGCTTAATTGCTATGTTCTATGAAGGCATTATTTTGCTTGTCTTATTATTCTTTAATTTGTAAGGTAAACTTTAATTTGGGGCCAGAAGGTCAGCTCAGGAATATTTTTTAGGTTTTAGTTGAATAATTTTTCTTCTAAGAAGTCTTTCAGTGCTAATTCTCTGTGTCCTGTAAAATAAGTCTGCATTGAATAAAATGAGGAATAAGAAACATAGGCTAATAATAAAATTTATCAGGAGCAGGGTGCCACTGGCTTGCCCAGTGGTACTATTGATCCCTGGGTCTGCAGCATGTCACCCCTTGCAGAAACAGCTTCTCCAAGAACTTGCTTAGTTTCTCTTGGCAAAGGTAGACTCTGATGCAAGGAGGAAGAACTCCCCTGGGTGCCAAGCCTTGAAAGGCTGCAAGACCCCTGAGCTAACCAGCATTAGTCCAGTGGAGACAGATTGATGTGCTTCTCCTAGCATGTTTTAAAATATTGCTAAAACCTTCTAAATGCTAGTCTATACAAGTTAACCAGCTGAATTTTATCCCTCTTCAGTGCCCTCGGAAGGTGTGCTCTGTGTGTCTGAGCTTTACCTGAGCTCGGCTGTTTGCTCTGCTTTGGAGAAATACAGCAATAACAGATGATAGACATTCTTTCTCACAAACGTATTCTTTTTTCCATACTCCTCCTTGAATGAGCTTGTGCCAAAAGTTGCTGAGCTGTTAGGAAGGTGCCGGAAGCTGGTAATTTGCTCCCTTATAGCTTCACAAAAGCTACCAATTTTTTGTGTAGCTCTTACCATCTAAAGGCAAATATAATTAAGAAATTTAGTTGGTTTACAAATAGGTCATGGATCATCTAATAAACTGCAATTGTTGACATTTATGGAGGCTTTTTCTCCCAAACATTGTTTATGAAAGGCAACTGGCAAAAGCAACGAGACAAAAACTGCTGTAGGCTCCTATTCTGGGCAGCGCTCAGCCTCTCCAGCTCCTCCTCCTCTTTCTCTCCCCAGCATATCTTTTGAAGCTCCCTTTGAGTATTTTCATGTATGTACATGTGCTACACTTCAAATGGCGCAGTAGTTGATTTTCTTGTACTGAGAGCTGTGGGTTGTTAATTGCTAGGCTGGTATTAATGGGTTTCATCCAAATTCTGGCTTTCCTCCGGCAAGGCTGCAGTGCACGTTGGTGATTTCAGCTGCCATGCGGGCTTGGCGGGGTGTCCCAGCCAGGCACAAAGTGTCCTGCCAGACCTCCTGCGGAGCTGTCATCTTCACTAGGTCACTGTGGAGGACCCTGGCTGTCTCCAGCAGCACAGACGTTTGCGTGTCTCAGCCCCAAATCAACCTCTGGAGCAGCTGTAGGTGCATGTATGGTCTTGCTCTTTGTGGGAGAGCAGCAGTATGTCAAGCACCAGAGCTGCTGCAGGCAAGAAAGGGTCAGGGTAGAGTCTGTCCTTGAAGCAGCCAGTAAATTTACCATGAGGTTGTTCTTATTTCAGTTTGCTGTGCATTGTATCTCATTCTTGTACCAGAATCGTTTACTCCAGTCAGAGGCAGCTGATCTGAACTAAAAAAACTCTAGCTGGAGGCAAAATGCATATTCTCTCTTCATTACCCACACCAGACTGGTGAGAAAGAAACAAAGGTGGAGAGGCAAGGAGAACCAGATCAGGGAATGAGTTGAAAGCAGAAGCCTGGTCTGCGTTAGTTTTTTGCCCATGATCTTGTGTGCTCAGAGATGTGGTTAGTTGGATTCAGGAGAAGGAAAATAAGGGTCAGTCAAGGAATGAGCTCGACCTGATCTTCTCAAAAACTGGCAGTATTGGGTTGAGAAATTGTGGTTCAGCACTATGGGTAAGGAGGCAAAACCCGGACCAGAGTGGAAGCTGCATCCTGTGGGGATCTTCAAGGAACAATAGCATCTTTCATACTGCATTTTTCATGTCTATAAAACACATGAATCAACTCACCTGAGGCAAGAGAAGTCAGGAGCAGCTGACATCAACCACCAGGAGCCGAGCTGCTCATTCTTTCGGAGTTAGCACATTTCCCGACTGACCCAGTCTGCGCTCTGGAAGCTGATCCCTCCTTCCCTGCCAATATGAGCTGGGGACAGATGTTTAATTTACTTCTGCTGTTGTGCCAGACAGCTCACCACTCCCACAGAGTCCACCATGCAGGAGCATGGTGAGAGGCCCAGCTGGACGCTCCCGTAGCTGGACATAACACTGGGCAAGAGGTGTTGTGTCATGCCCTTGGTGGTGTCCTCACTGTCTGTGGTACCCTGCACCACACAGGGTGTTGAGAACAGTCCTACCCTGTGTGGTATGGGGACAGCCCTGCTCTTCCTCACGATGGGAAGCTGGAGATCAGTGTGCAGGGCTTGGCTTTTTGGATGGTTCATGTGCAGTTCCACAATTGTGTCTGAGAGGCCACATTTTTTGCACCCAAAATTACTACAGTTACAAAAGGTCCCAGAGTGACCAAACTGGGATTTAACTTACCCATGACATAACCCCTTGGTGTAAAATCCTCCCCTCTCTTCCTGCATGGCATGAGTCAGTGTTTCAGACACCAGTAAGAGCCAGAGAGTTAAGCTCATTTAATTTTTTCTTTTGCTGAGGCACTTAACCTGGTGTGAAAGACTCCTGTTAGTAGGATTATTCTTTTGTCAGATGGAAACTGGAGATAGTTGTCCCAGATGTGCACGTCTGGTTTGAAGGCCTGATTATCTTGTTCATGTCCCTTGTCGGCCTCTTATCAAAGGAACTCTCATGCACATCACCTTTCAGCTCCTCACTCCCAGCTCTGCAAGGAGGAGGAGTACACTTAAACCATTTCCAGCTAGTAAGCCGATGTTTGTAATTTTTTTCCTCTGGGGCAATAGTGTCAAGAGGAACAGGCTCCTGAGCATGTCAGGGGGAGGGAGGATGGAAGAAGGTTTCTCACGGTTGAGTACAATAGATGAGGACAGAGCTGCTGTGCTGCAGCAGGAGGGTTACAGCACGGTGCATTGCCAAGCACGAGGCACCTGTCAGATGGAGTCTTCTGGGTGGCTGGGATTTGATTTAAAATAATTTTTAAATACCCTTTATTGGTGAAATGGAGCTTAAAACCTGGAAGTGTTATCAGGTGGCTCAAGAGGAGACCTTAGCGAAAATTCAGAAGTACTGTGAAAACTCACTTTTAAAAAATCATCATCTTTTATCAATATGTCAATAGATTAACTAGAAGTTCTGGTATGTCTGGATTAATTTACATGAACCACGTAGTAATTTTTTGTAACAAAGGTATCAAGAAGACAAACCAAGTATTTCCTGATAGTAAAATCCCCAAACATCATTTCAAGCCTGTCAAGGTGTCACCAGGCTAAATAGAGGCATATGTCCTTCTGAAACCAGCCTGAACATAATAAATACAGGAGCTTCCATCTGTGTCATTCACTGGAAGGGAAAGCTCGTCCTTTCCCCAGGCACGCTGACAAGGGGCTGTTTAATTGAGCTGAACAAACTGGTACTTGAGGGGCCGGGGCGGGGGGAGCTGCCGGGGGATGCGCAGCCCTGGCTGCGGGGCAGGCAGCTGGCTCGGCTGGGAAACCCGCCTTCGGCGAGGAGTCCCAGCTTGAAATGGTGAATGTGCGTTCTCCGGATGACTCCATGGAGCGCCGGGAGCCAAGCCCACATGCTGCACTGCAGCCGGCAGAGGGGAGAGAGAGAGAGGAATTGAAGGAGAGGAGGTGAGAGTTAAAGTCAGTGTGGTGCTCCCAGTTAAACTGGCACAGGCAGCAGTTGTGAACTCAGCGCTCTGCGACCATCTCTCCAGTCCAGGTGGATTGGAAGTTACTTCTGTGATTCCAGTAAAAACACTCTGAAGATATTCCACTTTTATCAAGTATCATTTTTATCAGTAACTGGCCTATATTAAGAAAAGTGCGACCAGTGAAGTTCATGTTGGATTAACTTGGCTTCTGTCATGTCAGAATCATGCAGATGGAAGCATTACTAGAATTAAAGATTTACTTGTACTTGGCAAACCAATTTTAACTATGCTCACTGCTGTATTTGTTCATTGCTAGCACTAGCAAACTGCCACGTGTTTCATTACCAGCTAGTTCCTCCTTTAATTCTTAAGCCCTCTCAAGTCTCTTTTCTTGCAGTTAGATTCTACTGTTTCTGCATCACAGAACTGTTCTATAGCTCTGCTAGCAGAAAATATTTTTGTTACCATGTGTGGAAATGCATAGTGTGTTAAAATTCCCTACCTCTTTAGAAGGTGTGAAAAGCCAAGCAACTTTATATCGTGCTGTGGTCTCTTCCTGATGTCCACCTTTGGTTTCCTCTTATAGCTGCCTTGGGGTTTGTCCCATTTATTCACTCCCATAATGTTTTACCTCCTTATCTTCTTCATTGTCATATGGGTTTTTGTTAGCAACATTTAGCATTGCATCACCCACCCCTCTGCCTCCATTCTCTCTCTCCATTGCTAGTCCAAGAATCATTGTTCTCTGTTTGGTGATGTTGCCTAGGTCACAAATTGCATCATTTATTAACATTTTTGCATAGCTCACTTCTTTCCCATACCCTCTACATTGTGTGTGTGTACATCAATATAGCTGTCACCAAGCACTTAAATTTAACTTTTTTAGTATTTTGACTTTTGAGGGTTTCTTTAAGCCATAAAAAGGAGCAGAGAGCTGGCTTTGCAGAGTAACATATTCAGGCATTTCCCCAGGCTTGCAGAAAGCCCAGATTACACAGACCTGAGAGGTATGTCTGTGTTAGGAAGATGTTTACATGCTGGGGAGCTGTCAGCAGTGGAGGCAGACACCAGCCATCAGTGTGCCATGTGTGGCTTGGCTTCTTGTAATGTATATTGTGGTGTACAATTGAGGAGTGAGAATGTATATTTAGGGAGTAAGGAAAACAATTACACTTTCTTTTACACTCTAAGCTGGAGCCATTAATGAGACCTCTGAGCCAAGTACCTCCTCTGGTGTTTTGCACTTATCTTGAAGCTCTTCTGAACTGTCAGCTGTGAACACAGGGAGGTTAGCACCCTCTTTGCTTAAGACCATTTAATCTTAGTACTAACCTTTCATTGAAGAAAGCACCCGTGAGCCCTGCCACTGCAGGTTCATTTCTGTGGCACTACTGCATCTCTTGGCTGCTCTGCAATCTCTGCTGACCTGCAGCGGGTACCAGAGCAGTCGCAGAGGGGCATTCCTCTTGGCTTTTCTAGTCTCACATTTCTAACATGATCCTATTAAGCACTGACTTCCCTGCTGCCCTTCTCATTAGTTTTCACTTGAAAATACTGACTCAGAAAATTCCCCTGTATTCTTGAGCTGATCTACCCTCCATATGTTTATTGTATTAATCCCATCCTAAACTCCCAGAAGGTAACATCATACCCCATTCTCTTTGTTACAGCCTACAGGTTTTGGCTCTTCACCGTGAAATACCAGTCACGGTCACTTAGGTCATCTCTCTGTCTCCAGGCTTTGGCTCATGTTTGCTTCTTGACTGTGAGTTTGAAGAGTTTGGGGTTACGTTTGTCCCTTTCCATGCACTGGTCTCTGCAGGAGCTGTGGCTCAGTCAGTCTGAGCAGTCTCTAAGCCCACCCAGTAAATTCTCCACAAACATATGCCCCGGGACCACAAATCCGTTTCTGCGAGAGATACCTTTGCTTTGTTACTGTTATCTTCTTGTATTTTAGCAAACTGCTGAGACCCAGAGCCAGGTGTATGAACACGGAACAGGCAGCCCTTGGGGCTGAAAAAAGAGGTGGTAAAAGTTTGTCAGGCTCAGGGTGAGGGACGGTGGAAGGGCAAGGCCAGCTGGCTCTGTACATTTGCACCTACGTTTGCAGTTGGGACCCTCCCTCATGCACACTAACATGTGAAGAAGGCGTCAGTGGCTGCAGCCACTTGCGCCTGCTGTCACCTGCCATCACCTGCCATCACCTGCCATCACAGGAGGGCAGTTTCCCATCGGTGCTTCAGAAGAGAGATGTTTGTAGTGAGAAAAGGAGGGAGGACTTTGTGGCCACTCTGGGAGGTGGAAAAAGGGACAGACACTGAGAGGAGATGAATTGTAGGGTAAATCTGATGCTGGGAGATGGAACCCTGCTGTGCTGACGGAGCAGAGGGTAAGTGGCAGTGTATCACCAGTAAAGGCTGCAGAGTGACCTTAATGGCGTGGAAATCTTGATATGCCATGTCTACAGCAGAACGGTAGCTCTCTGATGTTATTCCTTAGCTCATAAGGATCCTATGAGCCACCACGCTACTGCTTTGAGGACTATATTTGTTTTTGTTGGTGTGACAGCTCTCCTTTCTTTCCCATCTCCTTTGAGCTCTGAGGGAGGACTCCCTGCAGTTTTCTTTGCAAGCTCTCTGCATCTGCTCCAACAGAAGCATCCACTTCAAGCAAGGCCTGACAGGACCCAAGCCCACATTGGTAGTACCAAATAAAAACTAATATGCAGTTACCCTTGAATGATTACTTTTCACGTCTGCATTCATGGTTTTCCCCTGCATGTGCTTCTCTGCCCCGCTTCTTTACTGACTGTTGGCAATTTGCATTTGAAGTGGCTGGCTTGAGTATCAGTCGATATTTTGTGACATTTTAGGGTGCCAAATTGAGACCTGTTAACCTCCTCAAACATGCATCTGCCTCTTTGCCCTGCTATGCAAGTCTAGCAGCTGAGTAGAGAGGGATTAGTCTCTCTAGACAGGGCTTTCAGAAACAGACTTTAATTAAAGGTGCAGGATGGAGCTCAGTGATCACCTCTGATTACTGGTGCAAATGCTTTAAGAAGAGAAATTAGAGCAATGGCGTATTAAGAGGTGGGTTCTCAGGTCTTAATATCTCAAGCAGTTCAGTCTTTTTAAAGTGATTTGGCCAGATTCTGCCTCCTGGTACGTGTGTGCAAACCTAAAATAACTCCAGTACACCACGGGTGTTTCAGAGCAGAGTGGTTACTTTGCTGCTTTGGGTAGAGGCTGTTTTGAGCTCAGCACTGCTGAGTGTGTTACTCTGTGCTTGGAAAGAAGAGAGGGAAGCAGCCTATTTATTTTACAGTGGTAAGTGGTAATAGAGAAATATTCTGTTTCATGCTCATATGACCTTCTTGTTGCCACATTGTTTCTTTTGACATTTCTCAGCTTCTGCTGGTGTCTTGGGATTTTGGTTTGGTATTTTCTAGGACAGTATAATTATTCAAATCCCTGCCTTGCACAGCAGTGCACAGCATGAACCAAGTGAGATCAATACTTTAAAGTAATTACAGAAACATCATTACTTGATTGGCAAATAAAAACATTTGTGGAAGAGAGGTACAAGATGCACTCAGACCTAAAGGGCCCCTCTGTACTTCCATGATCTCCAGAGCATCCTGCGCTTTCCAGATGACTCAGTCAGTGAAATGCAGCAGATGTTAAATGATGCTGTATTTTAAGGAATTGTAATATCGCATCTATTGGCCTCGAGTAGTGTCTGGATATGAGTCATGGACTTCTACAAAACCCCCCTAAATTCTGATTATGAGTGTAAAGATCTAAAGACAGAAAGGAGCGTTAGGTAGGTAACATTAAAATGTTTCCTTTTTCTGGGTGCTGACTTAACTTTGACCACCTGTTACAGCATTTTCTGAAGCCTCAGGTTACTGCTGGAGAAACAACGTGCAGGAGATGTCTTGAGCCAACTGAGAAAGTGAGTTGAGAGAGGTCATTTTACAGAGCTTGAGCTGTTTTAAAGAGCACAGGAGCCTGGTGTCACAGCACAGCTTCCTGTTCACAAGAGCCTCTTTCAAAGACAAACGTGACAGGGTTTATCCGTTAAACATGGAGCCGGCAGCAGTCCTGAAGCAAGAGCGTGGCATTGGATTTCCGTAAGACGAGACTGTGAAATGTCCTCTTTGCCAAACAGGTCCCTGAAAAGGACACAGAGACAAATGGGTAATTTTTTCATGGCTAGAATATCTTATTTTGAGCTTAAACTTTGTTTGAAATTTTGATGCCTTTTTTCTTTCTTGCTTTTAATTATGCATCTATCCATCCTAAAATTTTAGTATCTTTTTTTGCTTTTAATTTTACATCTGTCCTTAATTAGAAGATTGTCCTCTTTTTTTAAGGGAACCAAAGTAGAAGATGCGTTTTTCAAATGGAGAAGCTCTTTTAAATTTTACTATAATGAAGTTAGAGTTCATGAAAGCTTGAGTCTGGCCAAACCCACCTCACCCCACGGGCTTCATGCCCATGAAGAGTTTCCCACCACAAAATGCACAGTTGGGGTTTGCTTCTGCATCACTGCTCAGAGTAGATCATCCATGTGAGCTGTCCTCTTCTACCTCCATGTCCTTGTAGCTACAAATGCAGCAGTTTGTTTTTCCTGGGAAGACACAAAGAAAAAAAAACAAAGAGGAGCAAAAGCCAGCTTCTCTGGGACAATTCTGTGCTCTTCTGGGGCTGCTGGAGGAAGAGCTACATCCACTTCTTGTTAGCAGTCATGGGAGTCAGCCCGAGCTGGAGACCAAGAACTTCTAGAGTTTTGGAAGATTTCTGGTAGAAATGTTTCTCCACTTGATGCTTTCTCCAGACCTTGCAGCCACCTGTCACGATACTTCCATGTGCATCTTGCTCTGTGTTTTCTGACAAGAGGAATGACGTCTGTGTGACAAATTGTGGAGCTGGGTTGGGTGACAGCTGGGCTTTGCCGCTGGCCACCACGCTGCCCCCACCCAGCCTCCTGCCTGCTCTCCCTCTGACCCAGAGCGTGCTGCAGCCCTCCCTTGCCTGGCACATGTTTATATGAATTTTGCTGTCCTTTCCACTAATATCAGCCTGTGTTGAGCTGCTGGTTCCTGTGCTGCTTGGGCACCCTGGCAGCCCTATAAACCTCCTGATCTGGGTTACAGCTGCTTTGCCTTTCTCCCCATTACCAGCTGTCACATCCAGAGAGAAACAGCTCTTCCCATGTGAATACTGAAGCTCTAGTTCCCTTTTGCATGAGCCCACCTGTGAGAAATTCAAGGAAATTAGTGCTTCAAGCAGCCAGCGCTGTGAGGTCCTGCAGCTGTGGACCACCACGGGTAGGATTTGGCTGTCTTAGGACCCCACCTCAGAGATCAGCAGGTTTCTTGCAGGCTGGGGAGCAGAAGGGGGTTTCTGGTAGGTCCTGTGGAGAGAAGGAGCGAGTCTTCCCATGTGGGATGTTTTTGGGGTTATTAATACAGTGCAGTGACTGCAGGTGTTAAAACTGAGTGGTTTTTTAGCATTTAGGAAGCTCTTTCATAAAGATGCTCAGCACTGGCCAAACAGAGAAATATCATACTAGGTATAAACAGGGCTAAAGAGGTTTTTTAAAACTGAGGAAATTTAAAAAATAGCTAAAATACATTTTTGTTCTGAGAACTTTGTCATTGAGTTGAGACATGGCATAAGCCTAATTTTATAAGTGGAGAATGAATGTCTGGACTCAAAGGCATGGTCCAAAGAGATGATGTCAACTGTCTGTCCAGTTGACCTCAGAGCTCAGGTGGTGAAAAGGTGTGCTCTGGACACTGAAACACAAATGCTTTCTACTAATTAAACTTCAGCCATTGTCTGAGCTCTTGGGAAGTGACTCCACAGTATGAAGCATCCTGCAGGAATTCAGATAAGTTCTTTGCATGGAAAAACCCTGATTTACAGACAGCTGCTTTTCACAGTGTGTACTATTAAATTTTAAAAAGTATATTTAAAAAATAAAATGAGTATTTATATTCTCTCAGGGATAACGCTTATCTCACATTGCATGCGTACAAATGGAGGACACAGGGATTTGGTATGTTTTGGAGAAAGGTGATCGGGTGAACCTCTACTACTGCTTGGTGAAATTTCATCCTTGTGACTCAGTGGTTTCTCAGGAAGCTGCACATTCTTGGTGTCGTACCAAAGTAGTCTCAGAGCTTAGGCTGAAGGCTTCATGTCCAGCAGTCCTGTAATGCTCAGGCTCTGCTGAGATCAGTGGGATTACAGGGGTAGGGATTCCTAGAATGAAGATTTTCATGTTTTACCAGAGTGATGTACATTTTAAGGCTCAACACTAAAGGTGACATTTTTTGAGTATATTTTACATATGCTCAGTATCTTATATTTTTCCATAAAACATAACTAAAACAATGAAAAACAATGCCTTTAAAGATATTAATAGGAATCTACTGCTACTATAATGAAGGAGATACTTAAATTCTTTAGGCTTTGTAGAATATACAAACACCCCTGGGAAAGCTCAATGTACAATGAAACTTTTTTTCCCATGGGTAGTTTATTCCATGCTAGTTGAAAAGTGCTGCTTTCATGGCACCATTAAGGTCATCCTCTGTCTAGCTTTCACTCCGTGTGTCCTCTTCTACACCTGGAAATTCTGCTTGGGTTGAAAGGGAAGGCTTTTCTACGGATGTTAAGATGTCCAGTGATCTGGTGGGAGCATTATATTCAAAGGGATGCCTGGAAATGGTGAATAAATACTCACTGAACTGGTAAAACTTTGTGCTGTGCATGATGCAGGTGTCACAGGGAGTCATCCTGCCCTGCTTTGTGGTGGGCACATGCCTTCTGGGTCTTGGCATGCTCTTGTACTAAGGCTCTGTTTGCTGTTGGATACCCTGATCTCACCAAATACAACTCACCTGGATTGCCTGCAAACTTGGCAGAATAGGAAGGAAAGAAACATCACCCAGAAGAGAAAGACACAGTCACCCTGCCCCTGGCCAGAAACATGCGACTGCTTGGCAGAGGCCAGCCTGGCACACTCCTGGTGGTGCCCTGCTGATGCTGTGCTAAGATCAAGGATGTATTGAGAGCACAAATTTTTTCTCTGTTTATCCATTATAGTAAATGCCTTTAAAGAGAATCTTTTCCTTATGGAATTTGTCAGATAGTCTTCTATTAGTCCTAGAATGCAAAATACCCATTTTGCTCGAGATCTGTGTCTTACAAAGTGTCTGGCAGAAATTCTTATCTGATTCTTAAAGAAGTGAATCATGTAGTTATGACTTCATTTCTACAGTTCAGCTGAATAGGAATCCTTAGATAGGCATTTGAGATTACAGTATCGTTTCTGAGGATCAGTGTAGTTTCTGTGTTTCACCAGTGGCTCCGAGTCACTGTGTTACCCACTTTCATCTGTCAAAACTTGACCTGCCCTTTCTCTGCATCGGCTTCCCGAGATGACGTGCAGCGATAGGAGCCAAGCTCCTGCATTCTCCTCATTTTGTCTGGGGGGCTGCTTTTGTCTTTGGAAAAGTTTTGGAGAGAGAAATACCCACTGCAGGTTCGGTACTGTAGAAACAGGAAACAAGTGCTTTGTCAATTTTGATTCTTGTCCAGCATTCTAGTTTTAACGGCAGGGATCCAAGAATAATCTCAGTTGGCCGTGCAGCCAACCCCACCATGATCTCATTGCCAGTGGCCAGCGATGCGTAGGTGGTTAGTTAATCAAAAGGGGGTTGTTTTTGTGTTATATTTTTAGAAGATTCTGTAGGTTGCCTATCAACAGAGAGTTCCCAGCGCCTGGTGAGTCTTTCTCAAAACGATGAAAGTTTGGTAAGGGTGGTTTTGCCTGTTTTTTGTCTCTCTGTTCTTAGTTCTTTAATCACATGATGCAAGCAAATTTTTTTTATTTACATTTCTTATTTGCTTAAATTTATTTCCTCAAGTTTCTGATTTGCTTATTTGCTTCTTACTCTGCTTAAGTCAGCAGACCTCAGTTTACAGAAAAGACCAGATAAACTGGTCAGCTGAAAATCTAGTAAGAAAAAAGAAAACCTATTCCCTTTGAAGCCAAAAATGAAAGAAAATTGATGTTTTGTTGAAGATAATATTTTCATTCTGGGGATTTTTAATGGAATTAAGCTAGTTGAAAGGCTAAATTTTTCAGGAGATGGGTGTATTTTTTGTCAGATCTCAGTGGATGGACTGTGATGGACCCCATCTCTTCTCTTGAATTTGATCTACTTCTTATTAAAAATTCTTAAACATTAATTGAGCTTGAGAGAGAAAGGGAGAAAAGACAGAGTTACAAAGGGTCTGAAACCTTTTCTTTTGGATGTGTGTGCTACAGGTGGGACATCCATGCCCCGTCATTGCTCCCATCAAAAAATTTGAGAACTGAAGCAGCCTGAGAGTGTTGCTTTGTTTATGTGGGTCCCTCATGCTGGAGTCCGAGTCTCCTGGGGCAGAAGGAGTAGCTGAACCAACTTTCCCTGTGCCCGGTGCATGTGGAAGCTGATGTAGCCATTACTGCTTGTCCTGTCCCAGAGAGACAGCCCTCTGTTTTTACCTTGTATTAATTTGCAAATGTCGTAAGATGACAGAAACCACAGAAAACAAAAAAAAAGAAGTGCCCATATGCCTAAGAACCCACTTATTTTTCTAGGCTGGGCCTCCATAGCACACGAGCACAGTCAGCAACCTGTTGAGCTACCACAGCTGAATTTTTCTGGTGGTTTTTCTGTTTCAGAGAGCTGGGCAAGTCTGCATCACCCCGTATATCAATAACTTTCAGTTAATGCATAACTGTTTTGAAAGCTTGTCTGTAAACAGAAATGACATCAGAAAAAACGTAACTGTTGTCTTTCTTTCATTGTTCCCTCCTTTCTTTCCACTCAAGATAGCAAACCTGAACCCCATCCAGCAGGAAGTGTCCCTGTGATTTCACTGTGGGTCACAGCAAGGAGCAGAATGTATCTCCAGGCAAAAGGAACATGGGAATATGGAGACATTTAGAAAAACAAACCTGATGGATTTCATTTTGCTGATGCTGTTTTGAAAGGATACCTTTGAGGTTACTAATATGCAGTACGGGTACAAAGAGTGAGGCAGAGAAGCTATTTCCTTATCACTGCTCCCAATTTTGAAACTCCCAGGTGCCCACCCCAATTCTTCCCACCTCACCCTTGCCATCCTCAGAAGAGTTTTCATCCATTCCTGCTTTGAAACGGCAAAGAGAGAGATTTGAATAGAGCTCTGGCTTGCTTGGGGAAGTTCTTGCTTTAATCAGACACAGTGAGTAAAAATGTTTGCAGGGGATGTGTAGCCATGAGGAGAATGGGGGCTTTTATAGTGACCCATGGGTTGTCCCCCCAGCAGCACAGCCAGGCACCCCACACAGGGGCTTTTGAAGTGGGGTAAGTGACAAAAAGCATCTCGGGGTAAACACGCTGCTCTTATGTCCTCCGTACAAAATGCATCATTTACTTGAAGACCATGCCCTGAATGGAGATTTATCGCTGGAGCATCCCGTGGCTGCAGTTCAGTTTGTCCAGTGCTTTCATGGACCTTCAACCCCTGTACACCACTGGTTACAGCTGGGGAGGTAGAGAGGCCCAGGAAAAGCCCTTTGGCTGTGGGGTGAAGCACAACAGTGCTCCCTGTGCCTGGGCTTCGTACACCCCAATGCTGGCTGGCATCTCTGCCTGCCCAGCAGTGCCCCACCCAAGCCACTGTGGCCACCACTGCGGTGCACTGCGAGATGTGGCTGCAAGCCATGCGAGTCTGCTGGGAAACTATCTTTTGCCTAATGACATTTAGCTCTGCATTTAATTAGAAGTAAAATGTAAACGATATTAAACCCCTCTCCCTTTAAAGTTCAGAGAAAATTATTGCAGTAATTAGGCAATAGTTTTGATTATATATGAAACAAGATCAAGCTTTATGGGAGGTGCTGGAGCCCCCAGCGACTCAGTCTATGAATCTATCTGGTGTAGCAATCTGGAGTGGGGTTTTTCAGCTGAACAGGTCAGATGAGTGCTGTAAGATGCACAGTTTCCATGGACATTAGCATTAAATGGAAATCCTTGTCTTCAGCTGGAGTCTGGAATCTGCACTGTGGCTGGCAGCTGGCTGTGGAGCAACAGCAAGGTGGGCTCCCGGGCTGTGCACCCTACCAAGGGCTGGCATGGCTCAGAGCAGGGCAGGGCTCCCGGGCTGTGCACCCTACCAAGGGCTGGCATGGCTCAGAGCAGGGCAGGGCTCCTTGCCTGTGTACCCCACCAGGGGCTGGCATGGCTCAGAGCAGGGCAGGGCTCCCGGGCTGTGCCCCCCACCAGGGGCTGGCACGGCCCAGAGCAGGGCAGGGCTCCCGGGCTGTGCCCCCCACCTGGGGCTGGCATGGCCCAGAGCAGGGCAGGGCTCCCGGGCTGTGCCCCCCACCAGGGGCTGGCATGGCCCAGAGCAGGGCAGGGCTCCCGGGCTGTGCCCCCCACCAGGGGCTGCTGTGGTCAGGAGCCAGGCAGGATGTGCAGGTGGGGACCTGTCCCCGCTGCTGAGCACAGCCAGGCAGGGGAGTCTGGCCAGTCCTTACTAACAAGGAAAGCCAGCTGAGGTACAGGGAGGTGTGCAGAGCCCAGAAGGAAAATTGCTTTGCATTTTAGCTAGAAGGAAAATCTCCTCATCAGTTAAATAGTCTGTAAGGAGCTGGTTGTTAGCGTGCTCATGCTATCTTCCCACATATGCTTCCCTCCAAGTATCTTGAATCCCTTCTACTTGTGCTTTCTGCTCAGGACCGGGACTTGTTTCCTTGTTAAACTTGTTGCTCCTGCATCCGTGTCAGCATCCCCTGCCTGCATCTCATCCCCTACATGAGCACCAGGTACCTGAAGAGCAAGAAGTAATTCTGTGGGAGGGTGTTCAAGGAAATTAGGTGTATCTTCAGCCTTGCTGCAGTTAGAATTCAAGAGTGCTTATTCCTGCCAGCAGATCCAACTTGCTTTACCTCCTACCCTCCGGAAATGTTCCCCCAGACTAATGTTATCAACCCAATTAACATTTCAAAATTCTCAGCTTGCAGGTGCTGGTTTCAGAAAAGCAATCTTGTACGATGTTGAGCAATCCAGTTGGCATCAATTTGTACTTAATCCCCTGTTATAGCTGCAGACTGAAATACGCTCTTTTTCTTTTCAGTATTGTGTACAAAGTAAATAAGCCTGAACAGCACAGGCTACATTAAATATAATGATGCCAAAATTGGTTTGTTTTTTTCTCTTATGTACGCTGGGAATTCGTAGTTGCTTTATGCACAATTTATCCTCCCACAATTTGGATATTTTTAGCTGTGTGATCTATCTGGTACTGCTGTGTCTGCTGCCAAGAGAACTGTGGGGTGACAGCCCCAAGTCTCACTGCCCACTTTCCCCAGGTGTCCCAGATATTCATCTTCTTTGCAAAAAGAAGTACATTAAAGTTTGACTTGAAATTAGGAGTGCCTGTAGCTTGTGAGCAGAAAAGGTGGCTTTTCCTGGAAGTATCTAAACAGACTTGTTGGGATCTGTTGCTTGCAACGACCCTCACTCGTATCATTTCACAAGTGGGGATGTGGCTGATGCTGCCACGGGCCAGCGCAGTGACAAGGCACAGCCTGGCGTAGCCATGGCCCAGGTGCACAGCCCATGGCCTGGTGGCCTGGGGCAGACCCTGGGATGCTCTGAGTTGCCGCAGTGGCAGCAGGAAGGTGCTGGAGGCAGCGTGGTTTGTGCTGGTTTGAGGAGAGCTGGTCACTGGCACAGTCACACACTGGCACTCACTCTGCCAGGGGTGGGCTATTGCTTGTCTTCCATCAGTCTGCCAGGCTTGTGTAGTTAACCCCAGATACCTTCTTTTCCCCTAAAGAGGTGTCTTACTCAGGACTTTCCCCTTCCTTGCAGCTCCGTCAGGACTGGGTGTGCCAAGGTAGTTGCATACACCATGTACCTCCTCTGCCTCCTGTTTTACCTCACCCTGTAATCTAAAATACCCCCGTAACACCAGGTAACACATCTTTGTCTTCCCTCTTCCTGTGACTGTTCCAAAACTTCTTTCCTCCAAATGATGCTGGGCAACATTGGCTAATGCTTTCAAAACGGAGCATCTGCCAAAGAATGGCTGCAGCTGCTCATCCTACCTGGAAATTTAGAGATGTTGAGGTACAGATTCAGACACCTGATTTTAGGAAAACCCTTATCACCTTTACAACTCAGGAGGTGCAGGCCATGTGGCATGTTTCTAGTGTCCACAGGCTTGCCCTGCTCATCCCTCATGTTTTGCTTTCTGCTCTTGCCGTCCTGATTTTTCAATCCCGAGCCATTTCCTGGGCAGACTGTTCTTGTTTGGGGCCGCAGGGCTGGGAGTGAAGCTCTGTGTGAGTGTGCTGGCAATGGCTCTGGGAATTAGGCTCTAGGCCCAATTTTGGCAGGGAGTGAAGCCCACTGAAGTCAACAGGAATCTTCCTGTTGGTGTAATGGACTTGGGAGCAGACCTGGACTTTGACATTCTTCAGAGCAGTGGTTCCAACATGAACCTTTGGCATTGTGTGAATAATAGATAGTTATTTTTATATATTGTTTCCAAAGCCCACAACTTGTGTTGGCAGTCAGTGCTCCTAAATGCAGGGAGCTGACTGGCAGCCTGAAACAAAGGGACAAAATCAATAGCATAAGCTTCATGTGGCCAAGGACGGCCATCGCCGTGCTGTTGTATCCAACTTGACATAAAGACAGAATTGCTCATCAGTAGTGTTTCTGATTCCAAGAAAGGGAGGCTTTGACAGAATTCATTAGTGCCTAAGAAATAATAGGATATTATACACTACATGTTTATGTTTTTACAAAGCAAGTGATGGAGCGTATTTCTCGTGGATGTTACTTTTCTGTTACCGCACCATTTAAGATCACTTTTCTCTAGCAAAAGAGGCCTTTGCACTTTGAGCTGTTCCTGCTGCGAAACAGAGACTCTTTAGGGACACGGGACATAGAGAGGACATTTGCCACTGACCATCGCTCTTATCTTTCAGCAAACTAAGACCAAAACCATTCCCTACTTCCTTTTCCAGGGTACCCTGAGTAGACACTAAAACTGGGGTCACATACACACTTTCTATCCTGAAACACTTCCTCGGTGAGGCTGCTTGCTAACTGGGAAAACCCTGAGATAGGGTATCTGTAAATTCACAATTATGCCCATTTTCCTTTTCTTTTCTGGTAATGTTTTCCTGGTGTTTCAGCAAGGAATCTTACTTAGGTTTCCACCTGCCATTTTCTGTGCAGTTTATTTTCTTTCAGGATATTTTCTTTGCATTATAAGCTCCTGAACTTTTCCGTAACATAGAAGATATTTTAAGGAGTTTATCCTATGGTGTTCACAGACTTCTTATTTCTACTCATGGAAGTGAAGCCTTGTAGTGCCTACAGCAATGGTTTGGAAGGGACAATATTAACACGCTGATATTTTATGCGTTCTAAATCTGCTTCCATGGTGGTGGAAGCACAATGCAAGGAAAGGACTCAGCCCTGCAATGCTGGCAGATTCTCTGAAGCAAACTAAAGCTCAGTGCAGGACTGTGCACTCTGTCTCACTTTTATTGACATCTGCTGATTTTTTACTGCTGTTTGCTCAGTGGGAAGTGTGGTTTGGGTGCCAGCCCTGCTCAGACTGCCAAGCATTGCCTGCAGTATTCATTTCTGTGACCTGGGGCCACCGATGTGTTACTGCTGCCCAAGCAGTGGGGAGGACGCTAAAAGCACGGCATCCTCATCAGTAATTCCAGGTTTAGTGCTGGACTAGGTGTGTGTTAACTCCCATATGTAAAGATATGGCTGGAAGCAATGGGGATGCAGCTTTGATCATTCCAAGGCCTGTTACCAAGCGATGGCTGCTACCCATGGCCACGGCTGCTTCTGATGAGTTGGGAAGAGCAAGAGGTTATTTGTACCTATGGATCACTAGCCAGGGATTGTGCAATGGCTGTCATAAAGACTGACATCTGCTATTTCCAGATGTGTTATAAAGCAAAATTAGAATAGGTATGGGTTGGTATACCTGTGAAAGAAAGCTCTGATGCTAAAGTATTTGTGTAAAGTATGCAGCTTTCAAAATTGGTACTAAGACCTGTGTATGTAAGAAGCTAATAAAAGTGGTAATTATTTTATTTCTGCAAACATATAAAAAAAAACAAAAGAACCTCTCTGGCCAGGTGCTGCTATTGCCAAATATGCATTTCAGTTAAACTTTGCTGTGTTTACATTTCTAGATAATACAATTCTTTGGTTTATGGACTGCCAGAAGATAGAAAGCTGAGATTAAAGTGTCAGATTTGATAAGCTTTGCTGTAAAGTAAAGGTAATAATGAAACAATGCCTATTTAGTCAATTTTCTAGTTATTAATGTATTTTAGAGAGCGTCAAGCTTTAATCAGCCTTTCTTGTCTTCTCTTTTATTTGTAATGCATCAGGGTATGTGTTTGCTGTTAGATCTTTTCATTAATTTGATGAAGGATGAAAATGAGTAATTCTAGTTTTAAGTATTCTCTTCAGCAATGACAGTGACCCAAAAGACCAGAGTCTGCTTCGATTTCCACTTTCTAGAGAGCCTTTTTGTGGAAATTATATGTAGAATAATATTGCCAGGACAAAAAACTCAGTGTGCAGGGACCACATTTGTAATGAACACATTTTTGGTGTAGCCACCAGGCTGTTCAGAATTCTCTTTGTTTGTTCACTGATCTGTGAGACATTAAGAGTCTTGTTTTAATCTTTCCACCTTGGTTTTGATAAACTTGGCTGCAGTAGCTCTTAAAAGAACCTTTTATGATTTCTTAAGAACATTTGTGTTGCTTTTGTTACTCCAGTGTCTCAGCATTTCATTATCCGTACCCACTACTTCACAGTGTACGTGTTAATTGCTATTATCCCTATTTTATGGAAGAGAAACTCGAGGACAAAGTGACAAAAGCCATTGGCACAGGGATTTAGGAGCCAAACCAACAAAAGGATTGATTGAATCCTTTTTTTTTTCCCTTGGTCTGTCCTGTGTTTCCCTTTCCTCAGGCTATCCGTGTGGCTTGGACTGCTAAGATCCAGGCTGTCTGCTCAAATCACTCTTAGCAGGCTGCCTGCACATCCCATCTGCCAGCATGATCTGAGTGTTTAGAGCTCCTTCAGGAAGACTCCTGCATCCAGGCAGTTTGCTGAAGCCCCCACATGAACGCTGTGAGAACTGGTGACAGCTAAGCCTGGGGAATGTGTGTGCACTCATCTGTGCCAAGGTCTGCTCCAAAGAGTAAAGTGTAGCCAGAATTCACACCCCTGACTGAAACCATCTTGCACCTGCCATAACATGAGAGGGACTTCTTATAGCTGTATCGTAAGACCTTTGGAAACTCAGATTGTTTGAGCCTTTTTAGCAGATTGGTAGATGCATATGGTGGGCATCTCAAACACTGAGGGCCACAAAGTATTGCCACTCTATAAAATAGTACTTCTTAATGATAATTTTCTGTCATTTCTGGCAGGAAACATTTTAAACATTTATGGACTATTTCAATTGTAAATCTCAAAACACATACATTACTGGGTATTTAGGTCTTAAGTCATCTCCCAAAAAGACAAAAATATTCCACTTCCTTTATTGCACTTGTTTCAGTCCTCAAAGCGAATGTTGTCTGTTGAAAGTAGAATAGATACTAATTTGGTCTCATAAAACCACAGATTGTTTCAACTTTCCTTGAGTTTCTGAATGAATAGATGATCAGATCCTGTGATGCTGCTCTCAGCCTAACTGGTGATATGAAAGAGGGGCTTGTCCAGCCAGCTCTATAGCTGTGCCATTCTTTTGTTGCCTATAGTACACAAGCTCTGCTCCTTTTTTACTCTCTTTTTATTTTAATGCTCTGCAACAGGGTTGCACAAAGCTGAGCTGGCTTTTAAAACACAACTTCATTTTGCAGCTATATGTCTGTGCCCAGTTTTCTTTTGTGCTGCCCATGGAACAAGGAGGCTGTGTGGTATCTGACACCAGGCTTTTTCCAGTGATTTATTAATTGTGTCAGAATAGCTGTTGTGAATGCTGGGAAGCTCTTGCATATTGTGACAGTTGATATTGATTATGACAGTTTGTAGACTCTACTGCATTGTCAGACAGTGGATCGTATTTTGTCTTCTTCCTATACATACCATGGGCTATAGATCATAGTGTTTTCTTGAAAAAAGGACCCATTGTCCAGCATTCTGGCTGGTATGAGAGAACTTCTGTAGCATATTGTGCAACAAATAGCAAAATAGTTCAGGCACCCTATGGGACAAACAGGCAAATGTCAATTGCTTCAGGGAAAAAAAAAAAGTGTGTTCTGGCCTTTCAGGGGAATGGGCTGTGCAAATGATAGACATGGGTAAACTGAGGATGTAATTTATGAAAATACTGGTATCCTGTATTGTCTGTTGGCCAGAAATCCACAGACCATGTAGGAGGAGTTTGCCATGAGGATTTTGGCTACGAACCGTTTGTAAAGGTTGCTTTGGGTCTTGATGGAAGCTGAGACTACACATTTCTAGAATGAGCCTGAGGGAGGGAAGATAGAGATTTTTGCAAAGTTGGGAGAAAATGAAGCTGGTATGTGAACTTCAGTGATGGGCACATAGAATCGTAGAATTGTTTAGTTTGGAAAGGACCTTTAAGATCATCAAGTCCAGTCATTAACCCGGCATTGCCAAGCCCACCATTTAACCATGTCCTTAAGGGCCACATCTACACATCTTTTAAACACCTTCAGGAATGGTGACTCCACCACTTCCCTGGGCTGCCTGTTCCAAAGCCTGACCACCCTTTTGGTGAAGAAATTTTTCCTCATACTTAATCTAAGCCTCCCCTGTAGCAACCTGGGGCCATTTCCTCTTTTCTTGTCACTTGTTACCTGGGAGAAGTCAAACAGATCACTCCAGACAATGACCCCTCCTGGCTGATTGGTTTTAGCAGGTAGTAGTTAAAGTAGCACACAGAAGAAGAGATTTTTCTATTTGCATAAAAGCTGCTTCAGTGGGGAAAAAAGTCAACAGCTGAGCTTTTACAGACAACCTGATAGGAGGAGGGAGTCAAAAGCCATTTTGTTAATTATGCTGCTGGGATTTACTATATTGCTCTTATAATACTGGAGGAAAAATCTTCCAACAATAAATTTCTTTTTAAAACAAAACTGCGCTTGAGATGAAGTGGTGACAGTGAGTAGGAAAGAAATAATTGTGACTTCTTCTGTTCTATTTCTGCATGACCATAATAGGTCATAAAGTTGCACTTGGAGATAACAAACCTTAGCAAAATGACATTTAGCAGTCTATGCTGTTAGAATTTTTATCTCACACTGATTCAAATGCAGTTTCTGATGCAATTTTAAATTGATGTGATTCAAAATCCATTTCTGCACATACCTTTTGGTTTAATTGAAATCATGCTTAATAGCAGGTTACTTGTGCAATGATTATCACTGGGATACTTCAGACCAAGGCTGTGACACTGAGCTGTGGCCTAAGGAAGCTGGGCTCAATTCTTAACTGCATTCTAGGCCCTATATTGGCCACTTAAACCAATTAATCTCTCTCATGAGATGAACTCATGCCCATTTAAGGCTGTTTGTTTACACTATGACATCTTTCAGAAGGAACATTTCCTATCGGAAGCCACTCTTAATCTCATCTGGGATTTCTAGATGCTGCTCTAATACTAACCATATTTTCTGTAACGCGATCTGTATTTTAATGAGTCCCTAATGTTAGCAAGGAGACAGATTTAAAGTAAGTGATTTGATTTCAGTGATGATGCAACTTCCCATTCCACACTTGCATTAAAGTTGGATTAAATTTAGCACTCACTGTGTCATAATTATTTTCCATAATGACAGAATAATCTAGAGTTTGTACATTCACAGCACCACTGTAAGCCTAAGGGTGTACTGAAATTTTACACTGGCATCTCTCAGTCCAGTGTCAGGTATTAAGGCTATATTTTTATAATTACGGGTTTTATTGCAGAACAGCCATAGTAGTATCAGAAATGCCTTAAAGGAAGGATAAAATGGAAGAGTTTTTAAACATCTGCTTTTCATTGCAGGCATATTTTATTTAAGTTTTTTTTCTAATATTCATAAAATATTGTTAAGAAGTTACATGTGAGAAGTGAAGAAATTCCAGCACTCAAATGTGAAGACTTGTTTCCCTAGATGACTTATATATGAAGCTCTGGTCACAATTCTCTGTCTGTGCAGAGTTCTGGCTCCTTAAGCCTGAGACCACACCTGAAGAAGATAATTTTGGTATTGTGCTGTGAAAAGCAACAGTTTCCCAGCACATGTTGTAGACTAGCAGTCACTATCATGAGAATCCCCTTCCTCTTGGCTTCCCCTTGGCCATCACAGGGCCCTCAGACTGTTTCCACACTAACCCTTGCTAGTTGTTTCCCTGGGATCTTCTCCAGGTGTTCTGGCCTCTTTGAGTTGTCTCAGGTTCTTTGAGTTACAATTCTTAAGAAATTTTATTTTGTTTTCCTGAGAAAAGGCAATGTTAATCGCTGCAGAAGGTGGATACATTTCCCTCTCTCATCCTGGTGCCCTGAACTGACTGCCTTGCAGGTCTGTTTCGTTTTCAGGAAACTGTGGGAGCCTCCTTGTGCATAGGTTGAAGCCTGCTCTCTGACATCCCTGTTACCTTTCTCTCTTCCCTTCAGATGGTGTTCACAGTGTCACTGCGGTCTGCACCCTGCGCGTCACCATCATCACGGACGACATGCTCACCAACAGCATCACAGTGCGCCTGGAGAACATGTCCCAGGAGAGGTTCCTTTCTCCCCTCCTGTCCCTGTTTGTGGAGGGGGTGGCAACCGTGCTCTCCACTGCCAAGGACGGCATCTTCGTTTTCAACATCCAAAATGACACAGATGTCAGCTCCAATATCCTGAACGTGACCTTCTCAGCCTTGCTCCCTGGTGGCATTCGAAACAAGTTCTTCCCCTCTGAGGACCTGCAGGAGCAGATCTACCTCAACAGGACGCTGCTGACCATGATTTCGACCCAGAGGGTGCTGCCCTTTGACGACAACATCTGCTTGCGTGAGCCCTGTGAGAACTACATGAAGTGTGTCTCTGTCCTGAAGTTCGACAGCTCGGCCCCGTTCATCAGCTCCAACACCGTCCTGTTCCGCCCCATCCACCCCATCAACGGGCTGCGGTGCCGGTGCCCCCCGGGCTTCACGGGGGACTACTGTGAGACGGAAATTGATCTGTGCTACTCCAACCCTTGCGGGAGCAACGGGCTGTGCCGAAGCCGAGAGGGGGGCTACACTTGTGAGTGCTACGAGGACTACACCGGTATGTGTTTATCTTATCTTTGACCCATGATTTATGTGTTAGACCATCAGCCAGGCCAGCTCTGTGTCAAGCTGGAATTGCTGGCATTCTTAGTCAAAGGGAGAAAAACTCCTGGTGCTGCCTTCTAGTCAGGAGAAGGCTTGTGGGTGTCACTTGGGGTAAGTCCCATATCTGTGCATGCACGGTGGTGGGAACCATGCCTTGCGCCAGGTCATGCAGGGGGACTGTCAGCTGCTCAAGAGGTTTGCACAGTGTGAATTTCTGCTCAAAATGCTTTATGCGAACACATTTCTTCTGTCTGGAAGGAAAAAGGCGGGACACATCTCCTGGTTCATGGGTTTGCATGTAAACCCATGCCAGGCTCCTTCGTGTACCAGGGCATAGTGTGGGAGCACAGCCTTGGTAGGAGCTCCTCAGCTCGTGGTCACCAGCCAGCACAGTGTTGGGATTGTTCTTGTTCCCAAAAAGCTGCAATAATACACACTTAAGGGAAATGCTGTAAGTCAGCTCTGGTTTGTAAATGTTCAGATAAAACTCCACAAGGATGTAGCTGCTTCCAGGCCTGTCTCCACAGCCCACTGAGGAACGTACTTTGCCTCATCATGGACTTGACAGCTAATAAAGATCAAAGTGCTGCTTCTCAGATACTCCTGAGAGGTTACGAAAGAATATTAGGTGAATGTTTTCTGGTGCTTCAGTAAAGTCAGTGGGATTATTTATGTATTTGAAATTGCACACGCATTTAAGCATTCTGCACTGACGTGCTGCCAGCTGTAATTTACACTGACAGCTCAGCAGTGTCTGCTGTGACCCCTGCAAACAAGGGGTGAAGCAGAGGGGGTTGGTTCCCAACACTGCCTCTCACTGCTGAAGTTATAAAAAATTGAATTAGTAAATTATTTAAATTCTGATGTAAAAAAAATCTAGTTGATGTGGATCCAGCCCTCCAGGTGGAAGGGTTTTCCTTCACTCTCTTTGGCTTTTGCCTCAGGGCTGTCATCAAAAATGTGACTGTGCAAGGAGACAGGAGTTAGTGAGCCTGGACATGGCAACAAAGGAACTGGGCTTTTCCCAGCATGGGGAACAGGAGATGCTCCCTGATATTTGTGCAGGGCTTGGGGCAGCAGGGCCTTTCTCAGAAGATGGGGACAAATTTTTTGCCTGATGGGAGAAATCCTGAGTAGAACTGTGACGTGGTTGGGATATTTTGTGTTTGTTGAGGAGTAATTTTCCTGCCAAGCTTCTCATGAATGACTTCCACAGTGAAATACATTTTAAAGTCCATTATCCATAAATACACAATACATACAGAATTGGGCATCACAAAATAGATTTTATGATCAGTAGATTTTGTAAAAAATGTTTGCATATTATTGTACTGTAAATAGGAATGCTTAGAAGTAGCAAGTTTCATTAACCAAAGATATGCATAAAAATGAAGTTAATACATCCATGTCTTAGTTTTGGAATGACATGCATTCCATCACATTTTTAGAATCTCTTGCTAGAAATCTTCAGAAAAAAAGGTAAAATATACTTTTAAAATGAAAGATAATAACCTTATATTAATAATTGATCAACATGTTTAATACTTAATGCTGTAGTCAGAACAATCGCAGTACATATTTAGAAGGGAAGCACCATATTATTCATACACAAAGAAAGATTTGATCTGTAAGTCTATTTTCAGTGCATAGTTGTTGAGTTAAAAATTAACTGTCCTGCTGCCAGGATAATAAAGTGCTCAGAAGTTAAGGAGTGAGCACTGCTTTTGGCTTTGCTGTCTTTAGGTTTCAGAGTTAACTACACTTGAGTGAAACACGTTCTTCCGTGGAAGGACAGTTTGATCACATTCAGATTGGCCAGGGAAAAACACTTCCAACCATAATAAAGAGGGCTCTGGCATACCTTATCCCATAAATTGATACAAATATTATTGAATATTTCTGTTTTGTTACTGGGTGAATGCAGTAGAAATTTAGCTGTTCTGTGGTTGGTTGAAGTTACTTTGATGCCTTTAGGTTCCATGTTGCATAGCAATATTTTGTTCATCAAACCCAAACATCTACCCACATACGTTGGCCATCAGTTGGTTGATTTTCATCCTCTTTACAGAGAAAGGTTGAAAATGTTACCAACAAGTAATCTATTACCAGAAATATTTTATGAAGATGCATAATTGAATTTTGTCCCAATCTTCTTTAAGTATTGTTATTTTACCTATGATTTTAATACTTGCTTTAAATATGTTCATATCCATTTGCAAGTTCAGTTTATATCTATTAATCATAATACTGTGTTTTCACCTTGGATGTGAATTTATTGTTTACAGCAATCCAGATTTTCTGTCTGTTTGATATGTAAATAGCATAGGTTGGTTTCAATAGCAGAAGTGTGTATTGGCTCATGGAATGCAGTGGCCATAAATCATAAGGAGCAGAGAATTGCTAAGTCTGAATGTTGGAAGATTCTGGTATTACTGAAATTTTATCATGGTACTAGCTCGGTGTAGTAAGATAGCAGTATGAGGTACTTAAAAATCTTTGAATTAATTGTAAAAGATGAAATATGAATGGTAATAGTCTATGAAATGCAGCCTGCTTTGGGAGCTCTCATGTTTCCATTTCCCGATTAAGATCCTACACAGAAAAATAATTATAAGAAAATACTAAGATCTGTCATCTCTCTGGGGAGATAGGCTGCAATTTGATGAGAAATCACTATACAGTCATAACCCTGTGCTGATTCTATCTGACTGGTCACCTGCTAAAAATATAGTGTTTATTTCCTGTACAAGACAATTATGTCCTATCTTAATAGGATGGAATTTCCCTCCATTTTTCCACCCTGCTTTGAAGCCCTCCATTTGTTTTGATGTAATTGTTAGTCATTTATACATGATGAAAGTTTCTCTGTCTTCAGGAGTCTTCTGTTACGGGCACAAAGGTAAACTGAGCTTCTACAAGGTATTTCTGAAACCTGATTACTGGCTAGGCTGGGGTAATTTGGAATTAACTTCACTTCCTGTGATGTAAGGAGGTGAGTGAGGAAGTACCTATATTTTTAATCCTTTTTTTTTTCTGACTTACAACCTCTTTAACTTCTTTATATACAAATTAATGTAGAGAAGTGAACATTGTACACACTAATAGTTGTGTCGTTGATGGCAGAGAGCTTTGTGCATGACTAAAGGTTAAAGGATGTAATTTTAGTTAAGCAAACAAATTTATTGAATACTATATAAAGCCTGTATCATTTTTCCAGCCTTTCATATATCTTTGAGCACTGCAGAAGCAGCTGAGATGAGCTGTAGGCGAAGGCTTAGACACAGGTGGAATTGTCTGTAGTCCCCAGGGGGCAACCCCCTGAAGCACAAATGCATCACGTCATCCGCACCAGTTTTGGAGGCATGGATGCCACAGCAGTTCCTGCATGAACTGCGCTTCCAGCCCCATCCTGGTGCCTCCCACAGAGCACACCACTGTGGCCATAAGTCAGCACCTTTTTGGGTGTGAATTCCCACTATTCCTGCCCTGCCATGAGCAGGTGCTTCCTCCAGTGCTATTCTCACGGTCCTCCTGCTCAGCAGCCACCAAGACTGCTCTCCTCTACAGTCATGTTCCCAAAAAGCAAAATTTAATTGACACAGAACAAAAGCACTCTAATGGAAAAAAACTCCACCAACTCCTGAAATAAAGAAGAGATTTAATGTTCCCACAGTTCTCCTTAGCATTATCACATTCTCTCTGCGTCCTCTGCTATGCAACCCCTAGCAAGGAACAGTTTGTAGGGGAAAAAGATCATCAGAGAATTCCCCATATCCTTTGCATCTCTCCTTGGATTTCACTTCATAGAGAGGAGAAATCTTACGTGGTTGTAAATCTTCTAGTAATCAAATACAGCAATTAGAGATCTTTTGTGTGTTACACTTTTTTCCCTCCTAATTTGTATTTGTGGTACCATATTGACATGAGGAATCATGACATCTAATGTGCCTGCTATGAATTCTGACTTTGTGTCATGAGAAGGTAATTATAGCTGGTTTCTCAGCATCCTGCCAGAAGTTCCTAATCATATTGCTTAGTAAGTTCTCAGTGGTTGGCTCTTGCAAACACAGAACATAAAAGTAAAAGTGAGGATATCTTCTCCTTTATCTTTACTTATATCCATTCTTCAGGTAGTAATTTCTCAGCTCACTCTGATACCAGATTCTCATTTTTCAGGCCAGAGAGATTTATTTCAGGGAATTTCAGCTTTCAGGTAGAGAAATCTGGCAGCCACAATAGTCATAATGAGTGTTTTATCTTGTGCAAGAAGGTCTGAAATTCCACTCTCAGTTGCACTTCTGCAGCTTGGTGGGATCACAGGTGTGTAACAGCCAAATCCCATATAGCAAATCTAAATTTGATTCCTTCAGGTTCCTCACTGCATCTTTAACTCCTTGCTTAGCTTATGAAAGGCCATGTTTTTTTGACAGCAAGGCTGAACAAAAGTTATCCTTACAGGCTTGTGGGGCTTTGGCAGCACTTTCAAGCAGCTGTGACCAAGTTTTTCTTTAATACAAAACACCAGATAAGAAATTCTGTCATTCACAAACACTGCCATGAATGTAGGGACATTGTCATTCCCACGTGGCAGTTTCATGGGTCGTCTCTCTGATACTTCATTCAAATATTAAGGGAACACAATGAAGGTACTGAAATGTTTTGTATCATTGCTGCGTTAACAGTATCTTTTAGTTTAGGTCTTCAGAGTTATGCTACTGGATTCCAGATAGTTTTATATAATAAAGAGATGAAAACCTAGGCAAGGTATAATACTCTAAAAAACATATAGTCAATTTTAAGAGTTTAAATATAATTACAGGTATTAGAGAGCTGGATGATTTGCAGTATTCCCAGAATTTGAACTGCTAATGGGTTTTTATGAAGTTATTCTGCTGATTTTGGAAGCAGGAAAAGTTGAAGAAGAGCGCTGACTAACTTTCATAGTTTCTCAGTGCCTCAAGTAGAATACCTGGTTGCTTTACCTTGCAGTTTCTGTATGGCAGTACTGGGAAAAAGCTTGTGGAGGGTGGTTGCATCCCAGTGAAGGTCTGCACAGTGTTGAAGGCTTAGACATTTTTCTAATTTTTTTTCTTTTTCAGCAGTGCTATGCCATGCCATTATTCTGATGCCTATAGTGAAACTAGGTCTTCATAACAACAGCACCGTTTCCCTTTGATTGTTGTGGACCTGACTCTCTGCAGCTTTTTCACATCCGATGGAAAAATAAATAAATGTTTGCTTGTAAGATCCATGCTTACAATTAGTACTCCTTGGCTAATGTCCCAGCACAGTCTTTTCCATCCATCTTCAGCTTTCTCTGTTTCATCAGCCCTTTTGTGCTTTTACTGAATAAACAGGTGTCTCTGTTGGTGTAGACATGGCAAGCTGTGCCCCCACACCGGCAGCAGTTGTGCACAGCAGGTACCTCTGTTTCCTCCCAGCTCCTTCCGAGCCCCCAGGGGCTTACAGCACTTGGGTGGCTGGCAAGGACCCTGTAAGCAGTGCAGTGGATGGTCCAGAAGCAGAGCTTAAATCCTCCAAATGCTTTTCAGAGCATGACTGGTGTAAAAGCTGGAAAAGGCTATCATTATTGTTATTTATTATCTTCATCAATGACATAGACAGAGGGATCGAGCACACCCACTGCAAATTTCTCAGATGACCAAGCTGAGTGGTGCAGCTGACACACCTGAAGGATGGGATGCCATCCAGAGGGACCTGGACAGGCCCAAGAAATGGGCTCATGGGAATCTCATGCGGTTTAAGAAGACCAAGAGCAGGGTGCTGCACCTGGGTCGGAGCACCCCCGGTATCAACACGGGCTGGGGGATGGACAGATCGAGAGCAGCCCTGCCAGGAAGGACTCAGAGGTGCTGGTGATGTGAGGCTGGATGTGAGCAGGCAATGTGCTCTTACAGCCCAGAAAGCCAGTTGTGTCCTGGGCTGCATCAAAGGCAGTCAAGAGCAGCTGAGGAAGGGCCATTCCTGGGCTGCCCATGGCTGGAAACCTGGAAGGGGGATCACTGTGAAAGACATTTCTTTCCTGACACAGATTCTCAGCAGAAGTCTGTGCACCCACTCACCTGGTGTGTTTAACTCTGGGATTTGCTGTGCTTGTTAAAACAGGTCCTTGCTTCTTTTTGCAGCAATGTTTGCTGTTCACACATGCAGGGAGGGGGCCAGCATGCCACAGCCTTACCGCTGGACCCAAGTGATACTGGGCTGGACCTGAGGCTGTGGCCCAGATATCACAACTGCATGACTGCTTCCTCCAGAAGATAACTGAAACAATAAAAACAGAGTAAAAAATTTCAGTCAAATTCTTAAGTCTGTTATTGTCATGTGTCTGTTGATTATATTCCTGTCCGTGTCTGTCACGAAGTCACACGAGATGAATGTTGCAAATCTGGAGTTTATATCAGATTCACAGGACTCACTGAAGAGGTCTATCATTTCTCTAGGTGGGTTTTTGTCTGGAGGATATGTCCTTCAGCTAATCTTCAACCTACGCTCACTTGTCAGGATGCAAAAAGCCTTTCCTAATTGGATTACTGTGGTGTATTTGTTGACTGTTTAGTTCCCAAATGCTATACATGGCCTGCAGCCTTCACAGCAATCTGCTATGCTTTTTCTTAAACCCAGGCAAAGAGTTTTATCGCATTACCCTCATCCTGATGTGCATAAACTAGCTACTGTTTAAAGTTCTGCAGTTTTCTCAGTCATGTCCAAGCTCTCCTTGCCCCTCGCCCCAAGGTGCTGCATGTGGGATGGTCTTTGATTCAGCTGAACTGCTGCAAGTGCTGGGGGTTCAGATGCCTCTTCTGGAGCCTTGTGTCTTATCTTCCTTGCCCATGGAAATATTTGCACTGATCAAAGTCTTTTGCTGTCATGTGGAAACCTAGCTACAGACTTAATGTTGTGTTTGTTCTTTTTAATTAATTTTAGAATTATTTGACAGGACTCATGTTCTTCCCGGGTGCTCCACAGTGGATGGGTGCTTTGTAGAAGCAAGCAGCAGATCACACACCAATGTAATCACTTAGCTCTGGCCTCAGGAGCTACCTTAGTAATTAATCTCCAATATACTTATGAATTCAGCTTTTCCAAACAGTTCAGGGTCTAGGAAATCCTCCTTACTGATTACAGCTTATCTTCTTTTGCCTCCCCGTAAGACAGCTGTGAGGCTGGCTTCTTCTTCCCTTCGTTTAGCCACTCCCCTCATTTGTCAGCTGAACAGTCTGTCACTGATGATTTTACACTTTCTCCCCAGATTTTGAAAATTAACGAAAAAAAAGGTAAAAGTAGCATGTAGCTAAAATTCAGTAACCAGATAACTTGGGCAGTAACCTGTTTCAGGATGGTTCCATTCTCACAGTTACATTTTTACACCTGCTTGCTCTTCGTGCCCTTGGTGTCTGTGAGATGGGGGTGGGATATGCCGAGAAGGCAGAGTTTTGGTTGTGGGCCGTACAGTTCGAAGTCAAGCCTTGCAGACATGAGAGGCCTGCAAGCACAGACTGTGGTGGGACAGGGTTGCAGCTGTGGAACAAGTGCTGCCCCAGCTCTTCTACAATGCAGGTGTTCAGTATCGAGCCCTGATGGCCAGGTATAACCTCAGGATGTTTGGGGTTGGAAGGGACCTCTGAAGATCAGCTAGTCCAACCCCCTACCATGGCTAACATTGGTTACAGTCTCTTTTTTCCAAGTCGGATCTCATTAAACACCTGTTGTGAAAATGACACATTTGACCCTGACACCCTGCCCGGCTAAGCTCACGTTTGCTGTCAGGCAGCTGGCTTTGCATGGGCAGGGCAAGCTGCTAGCCTGGCATGGGTACCTGCCTGCCTCTGGCACTGGGGCTCCCTTCCCACCCCTTGCCAGGGCAATGTGCTACGGGTGTGAGCTAATCAGGGGTGTCCAGTGGGAGAGAGATACGCAGTGAGCACCTCAGGTTTCCTGTTGGCATCCTGGTTAACAACAGACTGGCCTAAATTTAGGATTCCCTTTGTTCTAGCTCATGTGAAATCTCTTTTATTGTCCTTAACCTGTTGTACTTGTATTTCATGGTGTTTGATATTGCTCTTTCAATTTTGAGCAGTTTCTTGAATTATTCTGCTGGTTTTATATTGACGGTATTTCTGTTACCACACCTAAATGGGAGTCACAATTCTCCCAGGCTTTTTGAAAACCTTTGTTATAGCGCGTTTTCTTATCATCATTGGTAAAACTAAAAAAAAAAGTGGGAAGTGAAGCATAAATAATCGAAGTGGAAGTATTTGATGTTATAATTTTATAGGTACATGTAAAACCCCTCCTCGCTGATGTAGCTCAGTTCCCACACACTTGTCATAATTGTGAACATATATATGCATTGCAGATCAGTGGTCTGACAGAAATTACACACATGGAGGTTTGTTTCCAATAAAATATTTTAAATAGCAGTTTATTAAACAACAGCAAATTTCTCTGTGACCGTAGTTTACAGTTGCATTTTATTAATTCAGCCAAGTTGAGCCTTGTGTAACACAAGATTTGGTGGGTTTTTTTCTCATTGTTTAATTTCAGAAAGGTTAGCTGGATAAAATTTTAAGCTGTACAAGTGCATTCTCATTACCCAAACATACACTTGCTAAATGTCAAAACAACCCATATGTTAGACTACCCTTTAAGTGGTGGTGGTTCTTTCTCACTGAAAACAAATCAGATAAGGAAAAAGGAGGAGAGAAAGGAGGAGAAAAACCCAACAACTTGCCTGTAAGTTATTTGTGCAGAAGATAAAATCATGAGATAGTATTTTTTTTCCAGTATACCTTATGTTCTGGAAAGCCCCTCACAATGTTCACAGCAAATCAGAGGTGAAGAAAAAAAAAAAAAAGAAATCCCAGGGCATCTGAAGTGAAATATTTTAGATCTTCCAAAACAAAAAAGAAATTTAGCTTCCAAGGATTAAGGGGGCTCCTTTTCTCCTGTCTGCAAATAAAAAACTGGGAAACAACACTAGGAAGCAGTAAGACTGAATTATGAAAAACATGTTGGACTTCTTTCTTATTATATATTTATAATTCCCAAATTAGAAATTTTTATTTTCATCAGTGGATAAACAACGGGAAAGTGGCAGGAAGGATGGTTGGGTGCAGAGATGAGGGTATCAGGTTGATATCATGTTAGGAAGGAAAAAAAGCATAAAATAGCTTCTTGTGTCTCTGTTCTTTGTGTTATGGTGATTGAAAGTTTCGACAGTTGAGCGCCAGACTGAGGCACTTGGCCTTGAACATCAAGATAATTACAGTTGTGCAGAGCGTGGTGGGAACCACAACTTCATTGTTGTTGCAAATGCTCTTTTGTTTAGAGCATCATGGTTCAGTGCCTGCATCCCAGCCCTGCTCCTCCTGGGGCGGGTTTTGTTCTGCGACCCGCACTGTACGGTGCCCCCAAAATGCAGCTTCCAGAGCACTCACCAGGCTGAAGTCTCAGTTTCTAAAAATCAAGATGAAGATACTTTACTTCAGGCTGTCTCTCAAATTCTCCATAGAGAAGCATATGAGACCTTTTAGACAACATTTTCATATGGTATAATTAAAAAGCATGTTTTAATTAGATAGGCCAGCTTCAAAGGGTCAGCACAACTGATGTGCATATTGTAAGAAAAATGAAGATATGAAGATGAGTGCCTTATATTAATAATTAAACACATTCTAATTGACACACTGAAGTGTATTAACTCTAACAAGATGATAATCATTTAAGGTTACTTTAAAATTGAATGGTATTTAACAAAAAGGCTGCATTTTAACCTGCTGGACTGCTGTAAGCAGAGTTAAGTACAAACTGTGGAAGCTGGCTAGATTAATTTTTTATGAGTCCATTTAAAAATACTTTTTAAGAAAGTAACTTTTGAATTTCCATCTGTTCTGTAGGTTTAAAAATACATGGATTTTGAGATTTTCTGTGCAAGATGTGTGTGACATTGCAATCTCTTTTTCACGACTCGTTAAGAAAAAGTCAGTTTCCCTGATTAAGTTGCTTTTTGTTTTCAGTTTGTGTTCCTGAGCTGTGTGCCAAATATTTTTGAGGCTACCAAAACATAAGATTACGGGATTATCTTTTTAACCCTAATCCTTTGAATTTGACAAACAAAGGGGCATTTTTGATTGGTTTTTTTTTCAGAATTTTCTTTCAATGTATAACAATGAGAATTTGATGAGCATCAGATTGTTTTGCCAGTGCTATCTACCCCATGATGCTAAACCTCTGAAATACAATTCACGGTAAAGACAGTTGCACAGTGTTTTTAAGTGTACCTTTCTTTTAAGCTAATACTTCTTATATAAAATGAAAATACAGAGCTCTGAAGTCCCAGCTTCCTAACATGTAATTACAATAGTAGATTGACTTTAAGCATGGTTTTCTGTTGCGTTATTAATATTTTATGTCTTCTCTTCAGTTATTCTCACTAATTGGCCATTACGCTTCTTTCCACCAGAGCTTCTGGGACCACCTAGGATGTTAAGGGGCATGATTTGATTTGAGGTCTGCCTGGTTCTAAATTGCCATGATATTTACCATAGCGTTGGATCACACAGAAAATGGGAGAGTGAGATTTTCCTGTGAAAACTTCTAATTTATGGAAAACACAAAAAGTGGGCTCTCACCAGCCTTCCTTTAGTGGAGATGTGCAGAGTTAGCTGCTTGTGCAGTCAATCCCAGCAGGCTGATGGAGACAAGGGGAGATGGCTTCTGTGTTTTGTCTCTTGTGAGCTGAATCATCACATCTGTAACAGTTACATGGAGAAAATTAAGGGGGATCTTAGTGAAATAAGGGCTGAACTCTTCTAAAGAAAACAGCCATGTTTGCCCTTGAAAGGGAGACACGGATCTACTTTTCTGTGTATTCTTTAGCCTGTATATTTCTTCTTCTCTCTGGGGGCAGTTACTTGCAGATGTGTTACCTTTTTGAACTGCTTTGAGATGCTAACTTGATCAAAAATAAGAGCTAGAGCTTTCCTCTCGCCCACCAATTTAGGAACTGGGAGTTGCAACCCTTTGGTGATCTCTGTGGAAAGCAGCTTAGGGAAACCATGCTGAAAGTGAGCAGGAAGCCTGATGGTGCCTGAAAGCGTGTCTGGTTTTCCAGCTCCTGAGTTCCTGTTGATAAAAGATGTTATTGCACACACACCCCTGCCACAGCCACCACGCCTTGCTTGCTTTCCTCATTCACGTAAATAGTTTAATGTATTTTGAAAAGCCCTGTGTGAGGCCAAAACAGCCTGTGGAGCCACCAGCTTTGCGGAGTTAATGGTGCCGGTGGTGGCATTTGGTGCCTAGGAAAAATTGCAACTCTGTGGCATGAAATAATCTTTGCTGTCATCTGAGCAGAAGCACAATAAGTCTGTCCCCTTCTTCTATCTCCCTGCTGCCCATGGAAGGAGGTGAGAACTAGGCCTGGAAGGTGGTTCCCATGCTGAAGTGCCTGCAGGTGTGCAGAGATGCAAATATGGATCTGCCTGGAAAGGTTGTCCCAAAGGGAATCTGTCCTGCCAGCCATGGTGGCTGCTCCAGGATTCGGTTCCCTCCATGTGCCCCTCCTTTAGTAACACTCCTGGAGAGGAAGCAAGGGGCATAGAGAGCCGAGAAAACAAAACACTATATCAGACATATATATAGTAGAGGTAGAAGGTGATTGTGCCTCTTAAAAATAAATGGAGAGAGGGATATTCCTCAATAAATGAATGTGCTATGCAGAGGGGTGCTTTGTTTTTACACCTTCAGCTTCTTCACCAGTTTTAAGGTGGGATTTTTAGGAAGATATTTATTCCAAGTAATAATGCAAATTGCAGACACAATGACATAATCTAGTTTGAGGTTTATCTTTAACATCTATTATAATGTTATCCCCCTGATAATACATCCAGAGATAAAGCTTAGGCTTTTATTGAAAGGCACTGCTTTATCACCATATCTTGCACCAAATCACTGCAATTTGCATTATGATGAATTGTCTTACATGTAAACCTGCCACAGCGTTCAACATAACTGGAAATTTTTGTACCTTTCTTTTTTCTCTTGTGTAGATTTGTACTGTGTTTAATTCTGTGAGAGAGACAGAACCTAAAATATCTCTAGAGCTTTACCTTACAGGTCAAATGCAGAAGGAGATGACGCCTTGCGAGGGCCCTGTACATTACAATTAATGGTTCAATAATTTAGAGAGCTTAGAGACCATTGTCAAGTCAGCCAAGAGTAAAGATTAAGACATTAAGAAATTGCCCATTGGACCCCATAGGGCAAAATTTGTTGTTAAGTAAGTGTGGCAGGCTAAAGGTTTGGATGCTAAAGGCCTTTTCCGATCAAAATGATCCTGTGATTCTATGGGTTTTTCGCCTCCACCACATCTAAAGCATTCCAAAAAAGTGCATTTCCTCAGCATTTCCTCAGAAGCCTGGGGGTGATTATGCCTGGTGCTGTGGGAGGAGGCAGCAGGGGGAAACCAGACACGTTGTGTGCAGCCCTGCCCACCGGCCCATTGCAGGAGACCAGTGCCCAGGTTTCACACAGAGATGTCTCTTCATGAGTTTGCCATTGACCATGTGCCCCACCTCTGCAAAACAACCATCTGGGGCTTTTTTTGGAGGTATTGGCACCAATCCATAGGCTGTAAAATCATGAGTTACCTCTTTTCTTTGCCAAACCATAAGGTGGGCTTCAGAATTGGGTGTTTTCTTAAATGGAGAATATTTTACTGTGGCATCTGGCTCCTTGCTCACCATGGTGCTGTCAGGAAAAACAAAATCACAGTACTTCTGATAAATCTCGGTTGCACTTCTGGTGCTCACACCGTTCTGGCCTCATGGCTGGAAGGTGAAAGGTGAGTTGCCCAGTGTAGACAGAGTGGAAACTTAATGCCTGGGAATTTTTAATCCTCAACAAATACACAAGGAAGAGAACACAGGTATTCGGTTGTGACTTTTGTCTATGCTCTGTTCTTGCTGGCACTGGTGGAAATTGCATAGGAGAATGAGGTTCAGTGATCATGCAACATTGAGCGTATATCATCTTGAGAACATGCTCATAATTTCTGGAATCCACAGACGAATTCATTTCTCCAACAGATGTGCCCCAAATATCACTAATCCTCCTCAGCGTTTTTTCTTCTCCCTCCCACCTCCCTCAGTTATTCCTTCTCATCTAAATGCAAAAACACAAAACACCCCAAATCATCAATCCATCCATCCATCCATCCATCCTTCTCTGCAGGGTGTCTTTTGTTTTGCTTTGTTTTTGTCACCAGGGAAGGGGAGGAGTTGAGGGAAAATGGAACATCTTTGCTCAGGCTGATGCTGCTGTAGGATCCTGGCCCTGGTTTGGGGCCGTCAAAGGGCCAGGCACTGTTTCAGGAGCTGCTGTGTGTGTGCATTGCATCAGCGGGCACGGCCTGAAGCAGCTTGAGATTTGGAGACCTGCTTTTGCTGCTTTTGCTTTTGTAAAATACAGTTTAGCTTGGTTTCCAGTGGAGAAAGATCAGCAGGTAGAATGGGGTCCTGGCCTCTCCCTTGCCTGTTTGGCCCATGGGACATTTTCATGGTGGTCCTCCTTCTCCTCCCAGAAGCTTGCAGGACTCCAGAGTAGCAAGGGTGCAGATGCTTTCCTTGAGGACCGTGGTGGGAAGAGGAACTGGGAAGGCTCAAGCAGCATCATCCTGTTGAGGTGTGAGTGGGACTGGGAGCTCCCTCAGAACAGACAGTTTTGGTTGTACATTTTGGGCTGGAATTTGACCACCAAGAGCTCTCACATACCTTGGGGCCAGCACATGACACTGACAGCTTCAGAGGCAAATAAAAGAAAATAAAAAGCCTCTCAACGTTCATTATTTTAAAGCATCTCATGATTAAAAATCTTGTGACCCTTATTTAGCTGAGTCTTATGATTTTTGAAAATCTGAATTGTGAGTTATCAGGGATGCCTAGGGGAAATTTTATGGAAGAAGCACAAGGAAAGGAGAAGGGTCATGGTAAAGGAGAGGTATAAGAGCTATATCTATGTATCCAAAAGAGCAGTGGTAAATCTGCACACTTTCTTCCCACCAGCTCAGAGCTTAGTGCTTATGCCTACGGAAAAACTAAAGCAGATCCAGAGATAAAAGGGTGATTTCCGGGGTATCTCATTATAGAATCGTTTCTACCTGTCACGTCAGAGAACTGCTTGGCAAGCTATATACATAGTGTGAAAGGAATGTTTTTGCTCTTATTTTGCTTGGTGTTATAAAGTCAGGTTACTCTCTTGTAAGTACATATTAAATCTGGAATGGTTAGCAACTGAAATTCTGCAGGACAGCTGTCACTGCAAGTCAGCAGTGTGAGTGTGTATGTGTGGAGTATGTCTATGTAGGTATTTATGTATTATTTTACTTTAACCTGTTCCTCATAATATGACTTTCTAAGGCAGAAGGCAGCAAAGGAAGCAGAAAGCAAAAGAAAGAAGGGAAACTCTAAAACAGACCTTGAGCTGGTGTTTCTCTCTATAAGAGGATTTGGGATAATTTTAATTAACCTAGATCAGTCTCAGTTCTAAAAACGTAGACAAATGAGTAGAAGGAAAGACCAAAATGTATTTTCAAGTTTAAGGGTTTAGTTGCAGTGTCATTTAGAAACCTCACAAAGTCATAACCATCAGTGTCAATAGTATTGAGTCTGCATGGCCTCTCTGAAGCGGCGTAGGGGTTTGGCCCTTGATTTCTAAGGGGCCCAGATTTTATACCTGTTACTCAAATAACACTTCTGAGTCACTCGTGTAAAATGGTGCATGAATTTAGTTGTCCCCTAATTAATCTTGTTACTGGTGCACCAATGGCTTCTAACTTCCATTTGATCCAGCTTCTCCATCATTCAGAATGAATTGGCTAATGTTTCTGGGTAGCTGCTCTCTAACTTCTTTCATAAACCCAGTAGACGTTTGTTTATTTGTTTGTTTGCTTGTTTGCTTGTTTGTTTTTGTCACATTTCATTGGTAATTGGCATTTGCTGCCAATTTGCTAGGAGGTAAGGCTGACCTCCCAGTAGGTTCTGAGGGTAGACTCATGCACCACAGAGCCACTGAAGTAATGAATTTCCCTTTATGGGCAAAATCCAGTGCTAGTTTTTATTATTTGACTTGCACCTATGTTTTAGGCAAACTTTCCTGCAGTACATCCATGTACAATCAGTGAAGAGAGGTGTGTATCTACTAGAGATGTTGATCCAGTTCACCTAAGGCAAGCATTGAGCCACTAAACTCACTCGTGAGCCATCTGAAATGGCTTAAAGCTGTATTTCCATAACAGTTAAACCTTTCTAAGACCATTCCTTCATTCTTATTCCTGGGTGCATGGTCCTGCCTCCTTCCCATGTGCTTGCTGTGCCATTTATCCCGTCAGTCCTAGGAGGGACTCAATCGGAAGATCACTAACCCTTCAATAAAGAAATGAATGGTGTTTTGCCATCTTAGCTCTACAAATCAGTCAACTGCAGGATTACATGAATGCCAGCACAAGGGAGGGGGAGGAAACTGCAGCGTGCTTGGGGAAAGGAGGGGACTCTGGTAACTCCCACTCAGTCTGAACTATGGTGAAACCACCCCTAAAGCGCAGGATCCCAACCTCTTTATCTCTTGTCCCAGTAGAGATTTCCAAGCTGATTCTGCAGCTAATTTGTTTTTAACAACCTTCTTATTACTTAGTGCACTGATTGCTTTGGTGCCAATTGTCATGTAAGGTTAGTAGTGCTTTAATTACTAGAGGAAAAGGAGGATTGATTTCCCATAATGTGCAAGACAGCGAATATATTTTTAATGATAGTTGGTTCTTTATTAGGGCAAACGGTCAATGGGAATTGTTTAGAGAATTTAGTTGTTTTATTTCTTGTTGTTTCTCCTTTTGCTTTAATTCTTGTGGATTCTCCTTTCCACTTTAAAGTATATAATTTTAGGTGGGCTGCTTAAATCAGCTCCTCAAAATACTTCTTATTCTGGTAGAGCAACTATAAATGTAGAGAAGATTAATATGTGTCTAGAGCAAGTGGCAGGATGAGGAAAGGAGAAAAGAATCAGTTCAAGTCAAACAATTACAGACAGTGAGTAAAAAATTAATGCATCCAGGGAAACTGAAGAAAAAAGAACATCAGTGCAAATCTTCTGCTTCATGTAAATATGTATTTAACGTACTGTTTCAGTTGAATACAATCAGAGAATAATAAAAGATTTTGAGGACTAGTCCCTAAACTGGTGTGTTGGGGAAACACACTGCAGTAAACTGATGTGAAGAGGTACTCTGTATATATTTGGATGCCATCATGTTGTTTCCAGCAAGCTTTCAAACATTATACATTGTTGTTGTAATGTCAAACAACTCATCGGCAAAACCACAGGCAGACTTCTGCAAAGACCCGCTCATTGATGCACACCAGTGTTCTGCTTGAAATCCACAATGTTCAGCTCACAAGGCATTTGCAATTGTGAGATTATTGTCTCAGTTTTAAGACAGTTTATTTTTATTTCTTTTCACTTTTTAAAATCACCATTTATTGTTTATTAGTTAAATTTTCAATACTTTATTTGGAATAGGTCAGACGAAGACCAAATCTAGCCAGCCTTTTTCTTTGCCTGTTCTTGTTATTTTGCACCTGATGTTGTGGTGTCCTCACTTACATAAACTTAATAACAGAAATTTTATGATTAACATCTTTGTAACAGTCCTAAAATCGAAGAGGATAGGTATGTATTAAAGGCAGGATGTATGTGAGTAGGATGCAGTGTCAAAAGCAACTATGACATTTTGATCTCAAGGGCTTTGAAAACAGGAAGCACTACATAAAGGGCTGCAGAAAAGCCACAAGACTCATAGCTTTAAGAGTCATCAATATTCATTGGGAGCCTATAAGATCAGCTACTGTCATGTCACAGTAAATCATTTTCTGGCAAGGGCCAGAATTTTTTCAAAGCCCAGGAATCTGCCAGCAGATAACAGGCAGCCATGGCCTGTGTTATCTGGCAGTGCATGCTTTAGCTTTAGCAGCTGGAGGGGCTGAGCTTCACATCCCCAGCTTGGATTTCACAGAGCTGTGATGTGTAACTAGTTTGTTCAGTGATTCCTAAAATGCAAGCCAATGTGAAAAATGAAATTATGTTAGTCAAGGAAGTGCTGTGAGGAGCAAAGGAGAGTTTCACAGGTTGGGTGAGTGGCTGAGCCGTGCTGCCATTGCCAGCATCACAGACTGACCCCAGGCTGTGTGTGACAGCTATTTGGGCTGTGCTTTTATCACCCCAGCCCCTCCAGACCCTGCACAGCAGCTCTCCTTCTTCTGCACTATTTTTTCCTACCAGACTGTAAGGCCTCCTTTTCAATGGCACATCCCAGCCCTCCAACCTTCAGCTGCAAGCAGGCACACAGGCACTTTTCATTCCCGAAAGCTGGCGCATGCAGTTCCTTTCCTTTTCTGCTCCTCAAGTAGCTCTTCCCTTAGGGCCTTCTGACTCCAGCTCCAGCCAGCAACCAGCTCTTCCTTCAAGTCCATGCAGGCTTTGGTTCAAATCTGAGGATGGCTTTTAGGCTGTACCTCAAAGCTCCTGCTGGGCAAAGCTGTGGGACGGCGATGTGTCCAAGGAGAGGTGGCTGTCCTCGGAAGTGGCAAACCCAAGAGTGACACAAAGGTGCCTTCTGTTGCCAATCCTGATCAAAGCAGTGCTTCGAATTCTTGCTCAGATGGCTACTCCAAAAGGCAAGAATGCTCTGTTTCTAAATAATTCCAGGCACTTTTGGAGGAAAGGGTAATTAAGATTTTTAAGTGTAAAAACCAAAAGGTTTTTTGGTAACCTTTGTGCCTTGAAGCACAGTGACACCTTGGATTTACTGTTGAGATTTCAAAACTACTATTTTAATATATTTTGGTAAATACACATAAAAGATGAAAATTCAACATCAAAGAATATGCATCAAATGCAGTTCTCATTTACATTACAGACTTAAGAGAATTCAGAATAATTTTAGTAACTGGGACATCAATGATGCTACAGCTGAATGAATATAGGACAAAGAAACTTGAAGTATATTCTTTTAATTTACTTTACACATCATAATGAAAAGCAGTAATAAACACAATACAACAGAACTTTTCTGTAAGCTTTCTTTTCTCTTAAATAGTTTTATGCCTGTACAGGTATCTAAACAAATGGTCTGTACATTCTTGTTATATCACAGAATTAATACAGACCCATCAATGACTTCCGGCTTAGGCTTTTATATTTCACTTCTGTATTGCCATGGCATTTCCACAGCATGCTGCAATGCCAGGAATCTCTCCTTTTAGCTCACCCTTTTTCTCTCTGTGTATTCAAGCCTTCGTGTTATTTGCTTTTACAAAATACATCATTCTATTCCCATAAAGCCTTGAAGATTACATTCTTTTCTGAGTCAGAGAGTTATTTCACAAAATATCCTACTACTTTTTTTAAAGCAACAAACCTCTGTTTTGTCTTTCTATAGGAATTTTGTTTTTCCATTTTTTTGAACGTTTTGGTACACAAGATATGTGTATGAGGGCTGTTCTTATGCAGTGGATCATCAACAAATGCTTGCAGTAGTGTCCTCTTAAAACATCTGAAGTGTGTGTGCACCATATCCAGTATACTGAGGGAATTTTCTGTCTTGGATTATATACACAATTTTAAAAAAAACCCAAAACCTATTATAGAGCATTTAAAAGTATTAAGGAAAGTGTATTCACATAATCTTGCCTGATACGTAGAGCTGATAAATGGAAACAGGAAGATGTTTATCAGGTGATTTTCACAGCATTTCACTTAATATGTTAAAGTGAGAATATAGGAATATCAGTGCTGCAGGGGAAAAGCTCTAAGCACAGGCTTGGACTCAAGGCTGTGTGGGTTATTATGTCAGACTAATGCGCAGAGCAGGTCGATCCTCCAGAGCTGACCCCACCTGGATGGGTGTGCATTTGCCTGGCTCCTGATCATAGCATTCTTGTGTTTGCTCCTGCATTTTGCCAGCTTAAACCCTACCTGTCTGAAAGGCACATGACGTTGATGCGAGAATAACAAGGCAGCAAAACTGGAGAGCCAAAACCACCAGGCTGCCCACCTCACCTTCTCTCAGAGATCACTACCCTTGGGACAGTGGCTAAACCAGCTGCAAACCATGGCAGTTTACAGCTTGGCACAGAAGGGAGGTGCAGATCCAGGTCTGGGTGCAGCAGTACTGCTGGCTTCAGCCTGCCTCCCGATGTGGGCAGCTTTGGCGTGGGAACCTGTGGGAGCAGGGCTGTGGGGCAGCAAATGGAGCAAAACTTTCCATTTAAATTTGCCTTTGTTAATGAGTCACTGCTCACAGCTCCTGCTGCTTTTACTTTCTTGCAAGAATGTATTTTCACGGTTTTAACTGTGCTTGAATCAAACACAGAACCACAGAATGGTCAGGGTTGGAAGGGGTCTCTGCTCATGCAGCCCTCTGCTAAAGCAGGTTCACAGGATCACATCCAGATGAGTTTCGAATATCTCCAGAGAAAGACACTCCACAGCCTCTCTGGGCAGCCCATTACAGTGCTCTGTCATCCTCAAAGGACAGAAGTTTTTCCTCATTCTCAGACGGAACTTCCTGCTTTTCAGTCTGTGCCCATTGCCCCTTGTCCTGTTGCTGAGCACCACTGTAAAGAGCCTGTCCCAGTGTAATTGTATCATCTGGTGGAGAGTAATCGTGCGACTATTGAACTGTTAGAAATGTATTCCTTCAGCTGGCTGCGTTGAGTAGTATTGCTCTACATTTATTTGTCTGACACTGTTACTGAGTTAAATTCAACTATATATGCCACCTTCAGTTTCTGTGAACAGTTTTACATGTGGGATGTGAACATGCTTTATACCATGGGAAGACACATGTCAAAACACAAATGTTAATTAACTCATAGAGAGGGTTTAGCTTTCTGTACAATGATTAATTCAGCAGCTGCTTTTGTCCCAACCACAGCAGATTTTTTAAAATGAATATCCTCTGTACATTACTTCTTTTAAATTGGGATTCATTCTCAGATTTTGGGCAAGCAAATGAAAAAAAAACATGGCATACATACAAAGCAAGACACCACATTCTTTAGTATTGTATTTAACACATCCTACTACATGCTTTGGAGATGAATAAAGACAAAGTATTTAGGGGTGAAACAACTTTAGTGAGTGGCACACAGAATCCATAACTTCTGTGGAGAGTTAACATGCCCTGCTCCAAAGGGTTCAGAAAATGGTCATCATCTGCAGGATACAAGTGTGAGAAAAGGTGGAAGCAATCCCTATGTCATCTGTATCCTGCCTATTCTTGCTAGAGATATTTTGAGAGCTTTGTCATGAGCTCAGCCATGCCCTGCTGCCACCATGGGCAGCAAAGCCAAATTCCATTCAAGACAAAGTGCAAACATTTATCTGTTTTACACAATTGCCAACTGCAGTGAAATACCAAAAGAATTTGCACATATTTTGGTTAACAGGAAATGTGCAGGGTTTTTACCTCCTCTTGTATAGATCTTTCACCAGCTCTGTATTTGTCATCCAGTTTGGAAGCAGCCAAGGAATCTGAAAACCATAGGCCAAGAGGATTGCTCAGCAAATCGTATCCCACACTTCCCTGAAAATTCAGATTTGAAGAAGATGCAGCATCCTTACCCCCAGCAATCGCCGGCTTGTACCTCGATTGCTTAGTGGGTCAGGTGTAGAAGTTTGGAAGCAGCTTAACCTGTAGCAGAACCACTTGGGTAGCTGAGTGTCGCAGCTTGCTGCTGGGGTGAGGTGTCACCTTCCCTGACGTCTGCTTGTCCCCTTGCAGGAGAGTACTGTGAGGTGAACGCGCGCTCCGGCCGCTGTGCTCCAGGGGTGTGTAAGAACGGAGGGACCTGCGTGAACCTGCTCATCGGGGGCTTCAAGTGCGAGTGCCCCCCGGGCGAGTACGAGCGGCCCTACTGCGAGATGACCACCAGGAGCTTCCCCCCTCAGTCCTTCATCACCTTCAAGGGGCTGCGGCAGCGCTTCCACTTCACCGTCTCCCTCATGTAAGTCCCAGTGGGGAAGGGTTCTGTGGCTGATGGCTTCTCACTTGAGCACAGGTAGTCTTATCCCCATCCCACCTGCCCCATCATCCCCATGTTGGGCAGTTTTCTTCTGGGCTGTCACTTTTCCCCTGGGGGTTCTCAGGTGGGCAAGGAGGAGCAATGATAGCATCCACAGTCGTGGGCAAGGGCTCTCCCTCGCCTGGGAAAAACCCCTCTCCTGGAGAAGGCTTCTTGGGTCAGGCGTAGGGCTTGCTTGGTGTGGAGCCAGAGCTCCAGGAGCACACATGCCTCTCCTCTGGGGAGGGGGTGAGTTTGCAGCTTTCCCATGGTTTAGCCATTCAGGGTTGACTTTTGGTTTTCCCTCACAGCTGACTGTGAATAAACAACACAAAATGTGTTAGTCCTGACCCCAAAGAGCAGAGCTGGGGATTTTTTAATAGGTACAACAGCAGCTGCAAGGACAGACCTGTTTGTGTGTCCGTCCAGAGAAAGTGCTTAGGGAAGACAGACAGGCTTCAGGCTTATGTCCCCTCCAGCACCCAGCCATTACCTGGTGTTTCATATCTGTCAGGAGCCAGGTTGCTTTTTTACAGCATGTTTTTCGGTACGGTCCTTTAGCATAGTTTACTTTCCTGAACTAAGATCCCAGAGACTCCGCATGTAATGCTTCTGTTAATATAAGTAAGTAATGCCCCACCCCTGTAAATGTTCAAGGTCAGGCTGGATGCGCCTTGGAGCAGCCTGGTCTAGTGGAAGGTGTCCCTGTCTATGACAGGGGGCTTGGAACTAGGTGGTTTTTATGGTCCCTTCCAACCCAAACCATTCTATCATTTTACAATTCTACTATTTTATCTTTTATTTGCCTTAATGTTTTTATGGTCCCTTCCAACCCAAACCATTCTATCATTTTACAATTCTACTATTTTATCTTTTATTTGCCTTAATCCTAAAGTCAAAATTTTATAGAATCTTGACATTTTGGTTAAATCAGAAAGCACAGGCAGGGTTTGCACACAAGCCGAGGTAAGGGAGACTTGGGCCTGTGATGATTGTTTTAGAGCATTGGGTCTAAGTACACAGGAAAAGTGAGGAGCAAAAGGCTCTGTTGCATTTGTCAGATCTACAGTGGGAGCAAACAAAGGAGTGGTCTGGGCTGGCTGCCAGCATGAATTGCCTGCACTACCCTTGACTTGTCCCCTCAGCCAAGAGGTGTCATTTTTCAGGCTTTTGGAAAGAGAGCTTTGACGTTCAGGGTGCTTCCAGTAGAAATGACTCAAATGCTCTATGTAGGGTTTATTGAGAAATAGCAAAGTACTGTACAAAGGTAGTGCTTATACCAGGGTTTCTTCACCATCTTTAGAACCACGATGGCGTACTTAGTCATGAGCTAAACGCTACTTAGTCGACTCAGTGACTATAAGAATTCTAGGCCATCATGAGGTTCATCCCACACTGCCTGGAATGGTGACACATTTAGCTTTTCATACCCAAAGTTCACTTTTATTTACACTAGCTATTTCTTTGGCTTTTATTATCCTTCAGTGGAGGAGGAAAACATTATGTGAGGATCAGGAAGAAGTAGCAGTTCGACTGCTAATGATAATGATTTGCCATTATGTATTTTGTGATTTGGGAGCATTCATAAAATCCCAGGGTGTCCAGCTTCCCTCAGCCTCAAGTGACTCGTGACCCGCTCCTAGCAAAGAGCAGGATGTTTGCATTGTCCAGTTTCATAACCAAAATGCTTTTTAAAGTGTTTAGGTTACTGACCATGCATGTCTTTCTGCTCCCAATATTATATATCTTCCTTGCTTAATGCCAACACTTACTATTCCTTCACTCCAAGAGACACTGTTAGAGGAGAGACTTTCTCATTATTTATGCAAAATTCTCTAAGAAAGAGAGTCTTTTGTTTCCTGTGTCATGAAATTAAACATATCCCTTCTATTAAAAAACAGTATTTTTTCCCCCAGCTGGTGGGTGATATCCAGACAAGTTCGAAAGCAGTAGTGCTTATAACAGTGAGTATGATACAAAAGTTGCTTTTGACTAGTGGCAAAGAATGGAACTGAGCACAGACAGAGTGAAGAAATATATAAAACGGCTTAATAATGTAATAGTTTAATAAATAATGGTTTCATACTTAAAATTGTGGTAGGAAATTGTAAGAATATGAGAAAATATATTCAAACAGAACTAAGCTTCCTGTTGTTGCTAATCAGACTAAATCTTCCTGCCCACTGAAGAAGCACCCCTAGTATTATTCTCATTTCCTTTGCTCATATATATTCTGGATAGATGTGTTCAAAATATTTGGATGAAGCAGTTATCCATGAAAAAATAGCCCTGGAAAATGTTTTACAGGAACTGTATTCCTTTGGATGAAATGTTTGATGGTGAAAAGTGAAAACTAAATCTGTGTTTTGATACTATTGATATATTTCAATGGTATTTTTTAATTAATTTAGTTTGCCTTTTACTTGTATAATATTATACTATGATAAACAAAGCTAGAAATAAATAAGTATATCAAAACCGATTAAGAGTAATCAAAACATTAATTAATATTGTGATGGACTATAATGCATATTCTTTGAAATTTGTATTTTACAGGAAATATCAAATTTGTGGCTTCTGTTTTTTGAACCAGAACAATTCATTATCCTTCAAAAACATGAAAAAATATATGAATAAAATTTCCCATTTCCACATAGCTCAGATTCTGAAAGGTCTTTACTCAGTGTGATCCACAACATACATATGTCTGACAAACAACTTCTGGTAAAAAATATTCTTTGCCTTTGAAACATTTTCTTTCAAATACCAACCCTGATATTCTAAAATACTGCTTCATTCACGTTCTCTGAATGCAGGTTTTGTTGCATCATGTGAGAGTCTTGCTGTCAGACATGATATGACAAGCACAAGAGTCGCTTCGTATGTCCGTGGAAGACAGTTTTCATTAGCTGTGTTCAGCATTTCATTCATTTGTAGGAAAAGTGGGTTAATTTAAATCAGGCATATTTCCTGAAGTTCAAGAGACAAAATCAGACTAAATTGCCACTGGGAAATGCAAGAAATTCCCATGGTTTCTCTCTTTTTTTTCTCTTTATCTAATATTAATCTTTGTAAAAATGTTTATGGAAAGTGTAATATTTTTTTTTTTTTGCATTTCTGAGTAGATGAAAGCTGTGTGCAACTCTCCAGAGATAAGAGAATTCAACTTAAAATTATAAAATACTCACAACAAGCAGAAATTTGAAAAAAATATTCTGTGCTGACAAAAAATAAAAGAACAAAAACAAGGCTTTTTTAAAAGTGGGGTTGCCCCTTTTCTACAAGAAAGATACATCCCATATTAGTAGCACAAGAAAAATAAAACTGAAATGTACCCATTGGTGCTGGTCTAGTAGAATCATTTAAGTGTTTATTTTCCTTCCTCCAACTGGCTGACCTGTTGATTGACTAACCCTGATTTTTTACATGGCATTATTAAAGTAACTCTTATCTTTTTTTCCCCTTACCTCCCCATCAGGCTTTTTTAATCAGCTGATGACTGTCCTAGGACCCTGTAGCGTTTAGACAGCAAGCAGGCAGCAAGGATCCCCCCTTTGATGTGAAAATGCTTTCTAGCTGTCAGACTGTTTGCAGAGTGTAGTAAGTGCTACTGTTTGGCGAGTGTCAGATACTGCTGTTGCATCTTGTGTCTGCCTAATTTTAGCCCTCGTGAGGGTCAGCAGATCTCTGCAGAGTAGATTTCTGTAATTTCCATCTGCTTGCCTTGTTGACTGTGAAAGAGTAGATTTATCCTGTGGCTGACTCCTCAGTTTTACAATTTTCTGTCTGAAGATTGATTCAAAGGCTTGTTTTTCTGCTAAACACAATGCTGTCTTTCTTCTGGGTGACTTGACCATCAGTCTTTAATCCATAAGCTGTTAAGCACAAGCTAACTGCATGTCTGTGTGTTCTAGGTTTGCAACCAGGGAGAGGAATGCTCTTCTCCTCTACAATGGGCGTTTCAACGAGAAGCACGACTTCATTGCCTTGGAGATCATTGAGGAGCAGATCCAGCTCACCTTCTCTGCAGGTGAGGCCTCACCTGAGTTCAGCGTTTCTGCTTGAGGTCGGGAGATCCTCTCAAGCCGTTTGGAAATGCACTTCAGTGATTTTATATGGCTATTTGCTGCCTCATTAATTTACTGGCTGACATTGCACAGTAAACAGCTGATGCCGGGTGTACTCCAGATCGTAGTGGTTTGTGGTGATTACACTCACTGTCGTAGGCAGGAGCTTGTCAACATATCAGTTATAAAAGCCGGAGTTTATGACTACTATAAAAGATTGGCACTAGCCTGAATGTTGGCCTCCAAGCCAATGTTTGCTTAAATGAGACTTCATTTTATCACACTGTGATAAATGTTGTGTGTTTATGTATTTTTACACTACACCATCAGAGGAACGTAGGTGCATAAATGTTATCTAAAAATCCATGCAAGCCAAAGGAAAAGCTAGCAGAAGTGGAAACTGCCTGCCATTCATTAGGGACTGGGGAGGAGAAGTGCTGTCACTAGAATGCATTTCTGCGCTGGAGAAGCATCTCCTCTTAGAAGAAGCCATGAACAACAATGAATTTAGGAGAACTTAGCTGCCTGCTCGTTGCTACAGTGGGCCAAGAAACAACAAATGGCAGCTTTGGCATTTGCTTGCTTTCTGCTCTAGGACTAAGCCAGTGTCTGCTGGTGCTTGTAGGAGAAGAGAGAGGGGAGGGCCAGCAAGCAAAGTTCAGGCAGCACATATGCCCGGAAGCAGATTTGTGCATTCAGTGGCCAGGCTTTGGTAACTTTATGGAATCTCAGTAGTGCAGACAACCTCTGGTTGTCTCAGGTTTAAGGTATTTTTCCATTGAGACAAAAACAAATATCTGGGAAGGGCTGTTGCCTTGTAAGTCAAGTGGAGTTATGTGTAGGTCAAGTGAGATGTTTGTGCCTCTGTATTGGGCACGTAATTCAGGAAATAATCCTGCTATTTCCCATTATCCGTATTCAGGATAGGCACGTGGGCTCAAGTCAACTCCTGTTGAATTTTTGTGGAAAGTGAGACATTGCAAGCAGTAAAGCCATAGAAGCAGAAGCACAGCCCACCTTGGTGTTGCACACTCATCACCAAGTGATGGCTGCTGCCCTCAGACCCCGTGGTGAATCCTGTGTGACCCCATTGATTTACCAGTGATGCTTAAGTGCATATCTGGGCCCTTTGGGTTCACGATATCCGGTTACATTTCCCCTTTATTACCTCAAAGTTGTCCAAATTAGATTTTAGGCAGGTTTCTGAATGGATGGGTGTAATGAAATAACATGCTGCAGAGAGATGTGCTTTCTTCTGTAGCTCTGCTCCACCTGTCTAAACTTGAATTAAATTGCTTGGAAGGTACCCTGAGGATGAATGGGAAAAAAATAAATTCTGCTTGCACTTATGTGCATTTAAATGTGAAGGAACTTCTTTAAGATACATGAAACTAAATTTAGATTTGCACTGCTGCACCTGAGAGCAGGTCTGGTCCTGCATATTACAAATGGTATTTTCTTTGGAAGGAGAATGGTTTATGTTTTATAGTTTTAAGTGGCTTTTAACGAACAGTACAAGTTTTGGACACCTGATCTCGCTGTGTTACGTGTCGCAACAACTTTTTCACAGAAAGCAGAGCAAAAGGATTGCCGAACAGTGATCTTCCTTTTGCAGTCACTTGATAGCTGAATAAAAAGCCCAATTATTAGTGCAGATTTTATCACTAAATGATAAAAACCATCACTGCAGAATGTCATACGTGCTAAGCTGAAATATGTATTGTTTAAATTACAGAAATATATAGGATGGGGGTTAAAGGAGAGTAGGGGACACAAGAATATTACTTCACTTTGGTATTTGTTGCAAGTAGAGAGTTGAAAATACATTTTATGCTCAACAATACCATGAGCTTTGTTAGTTTACAGGGGGAGTTACTTTTCCTGTGGTTTATTATGTAGAATTTTCCAACTGTTAAAGAAAAAAAAAAAAAAGGCAGCAAGCAATCTCTTCTCTGTGCCAGGCCTATTATGTACTTTCAACATGAATGTTTATTTTGCTGCTACCTCGAAACAGATATGCCTGGTTACTGAGCTGGGTCTGCTGACTCAGTCCTGGCTTAAAAGCTTCAGCTCTCCAATTACAATGGCAAAGTCTTGCTTTCAAATTTAAATACTGAAAGGCTGCCAATAATTTCATTAATCACTGGTGAAATTTTGCTAGGCCCAAGGTTACCATGGGTTATATACTAGAGTACTTTTGGATTTTGCTTTCTCAGCTCTAACAGGGAGTAGCTTCCCTTTCCTGACAAAATATCCCATCACAATACTCATCATACTGAAAAAAAATCTCACAGGGTGCTTTTGGCAAAAATGCAGAAAAATTCATGTACATTTCTCCCTCGGTTGATCACTTCTGCAATAGCTGTATCTACCCAATGCATCTGCTACCATGCTTTGCAGAAACATGATAAAAAATAACATAATTCACCCAAATGTGCCGGAAGCTGGTTTTTGTGCACCAGAGTAATGCCGTGAAACTGGGCATATTTATTGTCTTGCAGGACAAACCCAAATTCCTCCCTGATGAAGGAAGGTGGCTGCATCCTGTGCCCAGCGAGAGTCTCTCTGTGTTTCTTGCAGTGATGGTGACTTGTTTTTCTCTTCTGCCTGTTTTTGCAGGGGAGACAACCACCACAGTGGCACCATTCATTGCAGGAGGGGTCAGCGATGGGCAGTGGCACTCGGTTCAGGTGCAGTACTACAATAAGGTAAGACTAATTGTGTTGGTGATAACCCTACTATTTATACAGCAATAGAGGCCTGGGTCATCTAGCTCTTAACTGGCATATGCAGGTGACCTGAATTTTATTTATTTAACCAGGCACATTGGTACGGCTCTGCACAAATTGTACTGGTCTTGCTTACCTTGCCTGGGACAAAAATTCTCTCATAGGGCTTTTGAGTTTTGACCCAGGAAGGCAAAACCAAATGTAGCACATCCTTTTCAGAAGTACTCCTAGGGAAACATTCAGGTACTTGAAACTATTTTCGTTTTCAGTTTTTTAAACTGTTTCAAGTGTCAGTGTATCTAAACCAACTGATTCACTTGTATCTTGTTAAAAAATCGAGCTATGCAGGAGCCTTCAGTGTAATAACTACCAACCATTAGTGTAGAATTTTCTGAAACAAAGAAAATTCTTCCCAATAGCTGTCTTTTCTTGTCAAATGACAAGTTTAGCTAGTACTAGCTTCTCTGGTTTGGAAAATATGATTATTAAAGGTGCACACCTTTCAGTAATAAAGCACTGTCTTACTAAGTAGTTTTTTGTCTGCTATATAAAAATATACACAAGAGAAATGCAAAAGTTGTCACTGCACGCAGTCCATGGCACTCAGATGTGGACTCTGGGGTCCCTGTCCCTCAATTGCCCCTTTGGTCACTGTCACTTGGTCACAGGGTCAGTCTGACTGAACTTAAAGGATTGCAGGCTCTCTGTGCAGAGCAACCATTTCGTGAAGAACCAGAAAGCAGGCCTTAGAGTGTACAGTGTCACTATTTACAAGTAGATGTCAGAGATCTTCTATAAACCATAACAAAAATTAGAGAGTTCATTTAGTGACTAAGAAGCGTTGCTTTTAAGTCTGACATGATAGCATTTTGGGGGATCACAAGGAAATAGAGAAGCATTGTTGGGGGTTAAAAAGGAAACAGGATACGGGTGTAGGAAGCTGAATGGAAGATGAAGGATTAATATGATCAGCAAGTTCTTTATTTCCCAGTGCTGCATCCTTTCATCACAGTTTCTGTGGCAGTTTGAATGGGAGGATTAAAACTTTATTTTGACTCCTAGATAGGGTCTCCTAGCCTAAGGATATTTTATCAAGGCAATGAAAAGCTTTGTGCTTAATATATGTGATACACTCTGCTATCTGGAGCCCAGAGAAATAGAAGCGAAACTTGGTGTGTTGCCATGCACGCATCTGTGGACACTGTGAAGCTCTTCCTCTGTTTCCATGTGTGCGTATTTCTTAGAGGATCACTCTAGCAGAGTGAACAGCACTTGCTGAGGCAGTGGAGGGACACTCCAGCTTTCAGGCTGCTGGGCACAGCTGCAGGGAGAGCCTCTGGACCAGCTCACTGAAGTGCCGGTGAGCAGATAAGGGGCCCGAGCAGCAGAGGGACGCTCTTTAAAAGGCAAAGAGATCTGACACAGATGTTAAAAATAAACCCCTGCCTCATTTTCAGGACTTGCTCTCGTTCAAGCAGACTGGTAGGTGAGCCATGTTAGCAGCTGGTGTTTTCTCATTGTTAACATGTGTCCTGTCATCGTTTTCTTCTTCTGCCCCAGTTTTTTGAAGTGAAATGAGCCAGTCTCCACTGAACAGGAGGAAATTCAGGGCAGAGGGGGCGAGCAGAGGGAAAACACCAGGAAACACTGCTGACTTCACTGCCTTTGCCACTTGCGTGACATGAAAGTGATGAAAAGCAGGGTCACTGTGTGGAGAGCAGCACTGTGCCCTTTGCTGTCCGTGTGAGAGACTGAGGTCATCACCTTCCCCTTAGCAGCATTTATTGCAGGATGGTTAAATTTGGGCAGCAGGGGGGAGATCACAATATTGAATAAATGGCACAAGTAGGATATGCTCACCAGTATGTACTCAGCGTGCTCTCAGAACTTCCCAGCATGTCTGAGAGTTGCATATGTTGCACCAGCTCTCCAGCAGTGAGAGAGGGAGTGGGTGCTGCAGGGCAGTGACAGCTGGAGGCAGCTCTGCAGCCCTGCCCGCCGGGCTGCCCCCACACCCTGCCCCAGGGTTAAGCTGTATCCTCAGCTGGTATTTGTTTGTAAAGGAGTTTCTTGGCTACTTCATGTTTTAACAAAGCTGGAAGTAAAGTTCCTGTGAAGAGGTTGAAAAGACAGGGATAATTTAGGGATTTGAGTTGCGCCAAGATAAATGGGATGCTGTGTCTAAACTTGACACAGTTGAAATGTTTGAATAACAGAGTACCAAAACTCATGAGTTTCCTTAAATTATGCGCACATATTAGTTTGCAGGTACTGCATCCTTCCACTCTTTCCAAAATCCTATGGATTTGTGTCAGTTCATCATCCCAAGGCTACACAGCCCCTTTGTTCTGCTCAGATACTGCGCAACCCTTCTGAGCAGGCAGAGCTCCCCTGAGCTGTCTCCCTCCTCCCTGTCTCCAGCTCATGTTTGATCTTCACCTCCAGGCCCTTCTGGACTCTCCTCCCTCCTGTCTGCCTCTGTCTCCTTCTGGCATTTTGCAGCAGCACCCCATCCCTGGCAGAGGGGCCACAGGGGCTACCTCCACCGGCATCCCTTTGGGGCTCCTCTCCTCTTTTTCTATTCTGCTGTTTGCCTGGGGAGCTTCTGGTCTTTGCTCCTTTTTAGACGTCTGTTGCCAATGTTGTCCATAGGAAATGCATAATCATCATCCCAAATATCCATAGAGATCCAATTTATTGATTTGTCTGTCTTGCATTAAAAAACTTCAGCAGCGGCTAGTTTCTTAATACACACACATCCTGGTGATGTGCAAAGTCACCCTGCACAAAGTCAGTTTGCTAACAACCATAATGAAACAAGAAGCAAGTGTAGCGGTGAGTCCTGTTGCGGTGATTCAAATAGAGTCCTGTAGATTATTTTCTGTACTTAGCTCAGAAGTGATGTGCTTGGTAATATTTATCTTTAGTGTTGTTGAAAAATGATGGTTTAGAACTAACTGCTTATCATGAAGGTCCCCTGCCACTTGGGGCCAAACACTGGAGCCTCATCAGTAAAATGTAAGTCCAGAGCCAGCTTTGCTCCACTGTGTTTGCAGAAAGGCATCAAACCAGTTCTCTGTCAGCTCAAGTATTTGATGCTTTCTTACCAATCCTGGTATGTGCCAGCATGGTAAAACATTGCAGTAAGGAAACAGATTGTATCAGAGGAAGGGAAGCAATGTTGTTTCACTTACTGTGTAGCGATGGAAATGGATGCTCCCTACTTTGGAGGAAACCAACTGGCACACTCGGTTTCAGTGGAAGTGCCTGAGGGAAGCACATGGAACTTGTACTAAGTGTTGGCTCTGTATTGAATTTCTGGAAGGGAAGACACCAAGGGGGAGGAATTAGGAGTTATAAGACAGCAGAAGTGAACTAGGAGTGTTTTATAACCATTATCTAGTTCAGTTATATATTAGAAGTTTGCCAGCTTCCCAGTAGCAAAGTGTCCATTTACCTGTTACTTGCCATTGTAGATGTTTGCTGACAGTGGGGGAAGACAGGGAAGAAAGCCACTCACTGACTCTGATAGCTCAAACACATTATTTAGCAGGGTCCTGATCTTGCAGCCATTAAAATCAGTGGGAGGTATTGAATTAAAGGTAACCTGTGGGTGACCTGCTTTCTCAAGAGGTATATATATTGATAAGAAATTTAGAAGAAATGGAATTTTAAAAATTATTTTGGAAGGAAAGGTGGAAGGAGGTGGAAGATTTCTGCCTGGTAAATAGAACTGATTAAAAAATAGTAGAAACAGCCTGCTGCTTGTCCACAGGATAGCTGGTGTTAAGGGGCAGCAGCAATGTAGCTGCCCTCTTCGCCTTGGTACTATACTTCTTTTCCACATGATGAGAATGTAGTCAGCCTCTGACGGAGTTTGGTCCTCATCCTTTGGCTCTCCTAAGCCTGCCAGCATGAGTGACAGCCACCAGGTTTTGCCATGCTGATACTTGTTTGGAATAGGAGCAAACCCATGTTGGATGGTAATGATGCTCAATACCAATGACATCACATGAACTGTCTGGCAGTCATTGCACATACAGGATCATGTATGATTGTAGGTAGTACTTGGAACAGCAGATTTTACTGAGCCCAGTAGTTAGTGGTGTTTTTAATTAAGTGAAAGGTTCAAGCCACTCTCCCAAACTTCTGATAGAAATACGGTTTTGTTCAGAATTTGAGATATGCCATCAAACTTATGTTAATATTTTACCTGACTCGTTGCCTCAGGGTAGAATTCATCATTTGGCACAACATAAAAATGTTTTGAGTATGGACATGTTCCTTTAATTATAGAGGGATCATACCTGTGTATTTGTATTTGTATTTATATGCTCTGTACATTATGTGTTGCTTATATATATATGACATCCAAGTTGCTTAAGGATGTCACTGTTCTGTAGGCAGAAGGTCCTTCTGCGTCTCTTTAAGGGAGCACAGGATAATTTAACCTCAATGGCAGAAAACCTGAGAAGAGGGTATAGAAACAAGCTGTCACTGAGTGTCTGATGTGCAGTGCAGTAGTTCTGGGGGATAGGATGAACAAAGCCCTGAATGACTCACAGAATGACTCACGAAAGTAACAACTGTGTGCTGTTAGGCAGTGCCTGTGGTGGGATCCACTTCCGTGGTCAGGAGGTGTAAAATGATGGGTGCCTAGGAGAGTGTCTCCACTGTACTGGTCTCTTGAGCCTGCAGTCTCCTAGGAGGAGCTATTCAGGACAAATATTACTCTTTTTCCATAACTGGGATGAGGTTTCTTCTTATATCTGATAATCAATAGTAAGCTGCTGTTCTTCCTCTCCCTCCTTGAAAGTCTTCGGCTGAGGAGTGCCATGGTTTTTGTTTCAGATACTTGGCTGTCTTGGGAGTAGCCCACCCCTTCAGAGTGGTTTCAGTAGTAGGGACCTGCTGATTCTCATCCCTCTGTGCTTCCCACCTGGCAGAACTCAGACCTGCACTTAGCCTGAAGACAACTGCCAGAGAAAACAGGCAAATTCTTCAGTTAGAGATAAACTTGAAAGAAGTGAGGGCTGCTTAGGGTTGATCTTTGGTGTGTTGTGAATTCAAAGAACAGGAGGTGCATTGCTCTCAATTAGACTCACATATGAATTCAAAAATCTCCCGCCTGTGGTAAGTGACGGTTTCTCTTGAGTTAACTAGCCTTCATTTGGGGCAAGCTGCAGCTTGAATATCACCAAAGACTGAGCTAATACTAGAGAGATTTAGCTCTCAGCCCACTCATGCACTAGAATTTGCCACTACCTTCCCATCTCATGGAGGTTTTATCCCTCATCCACTGGCTGAAAGCTGTTTACAGGTGCCAGAACACCCTGTGTTTCAGTGCCAAGTCCCACACTGTATTTTATTTTCCATACTTGGGGTGGGTACTGCAGCTCCCCCCTTGTGCTTGCTCAGCGGGCGAGCGAGTGGGTGGGAAGGCAGCTTTCTCCCTCACCTGTGGATTCCTTGGCCAAAGCTGATCCTGAGGGGTTGTTTACCCATGCCCGTACAGCTGTGCTGTAGCGCCAGCAGAGCTTATTTTTTGAAGTCTGCATCCACAAATCCTCTATACTGTGGGTCACTAGTAGTGCCCACAGACTGGCAGTTGATGCCAGGAGTAGCCTATGTCTGGGAAAAACCAACCACCTCCATATCTGGGATACCTCAGTGAGCCCCATTTGTTCATGCCAGAGTGGTGGCTCTCCAGCACTGTTGGACAGAGCTTGTGTGCCTTGCTGTGACCCAGATGAAGCCGTGGGCAGCTGAGGGTCTTGAGGATGATGTGGATTTGAGACTGCTGCCAGCTCAGGTAGACTTGGGATGAAGCTGTTCGCAACAGAAAAACAGATCTTATCTGCACTTGCTCGGGACTTAGGATAAAGTGGAAGGAAGGGCAGGGTCATGGAGGAGAAGTCAGGAAGAAAAAAGCAATTTCAGGCCAGGTCAGGGCTTCATTTGATGCTGTTCCTGTAGCTAGTCAAGCAATATGAAAAAGGAATGTCATATGAAAGTTCTGTGAATATAGATGTCCAAAGAGGCATAAATTAAGAGCATACCTGAAGATAGTATCTGTCAATGCTCTTAATGTTAAAACAAAAAGCATCTGCAGGTCTGTTCTGAACCACCCACCTTCACTCCATGTACACTCTTCATCTCCATGTGCAATTTTTGTCATACCCAAGTGTACTGGGTTTGGCTGGGGTAAAATTAACTTTCTTCACAGTAGCTAATATGGGATGTGTTTTGTATTTGTGCTGAAAGCGATGTTAGTAATGCAGGGACATTTGAGTTACTGCTGAGCAGGGCTTACACAGAGTCAAGGCTTTTTCTGCTCCTCAGACTGCCCCACCAGTGAGGAAGCTGGCAGTGCACGAGGAGTTGGGAGGGGACAGCCAGGACAGCTGACCAGAGGGGTACCCCATGCCATATGATTGAAGGGAAGAAGAAGGACTAGGGGGATGTTCACAGTGATGACATTTGTCTTCCCAAGTCACCATTACGTGTGACAGAGCCCTGCTTTCCTGAGGATGACTGAACACCTTCCTGCCCATGGGAAGTGGTGAATGAATTCCTTGTTCTGCTTTGCATGTATGCACAGCCTTTGCTTTACCTATTAAACTGTCGTTATCGCAGCCCACAAGTTTTCTCACTTTTACCCTTCTGATTCTCTCCCCCATCCTTTCGTGGGGAAAGAGAGCAAGCAGCTGTGTGGGGCCGAGCTGCTTGCTGGGGTTAAACAATGATACTAAGCAAGAAATAAGCACTTTACAACAGGCCTGGTGTTCAGCAGATAAAGACTTTCTATAATTCCTCTATAAGGAGGAAAGACCTTGAGATAAAAAATGCCATGTTTCCCTGGCAAGTTTGGATATGTAAAGAGAAGGTTATTGGGTTTGGGGTTTGCTGAGTTTTTGCATTTCTGGGGAGCTGAGGATATGTCCCCCCATTTTCTTAATTAAGCAGAAAAATCAACCAGTTGCAAAGTACAGTCCTGTAAAACCCCTGTATTTCTTATACTCTTGCACACGTTATGTCTGTCACTCATTGGCAGAATTATCTTTAGGATTATCTTTACAGCAAATCTCTAACATTCATCACTGCCTTTGTTTTACTAGAGCCTCTGTTTTGATTCTGGGAGCCTGTGTCACACAACTGCCTAACAGTGGCCAGAGGCAGAGCCCTGCTGAACAACATGGGGATGTGTACGCAAAACGTCTCTTTTAAAAACTTGGGTCCACCCCTATTCTCCTGCTCTTCCACCCAGGAGCCAGCTGGGACCAAGTTTCATGCAGCCACCCATTGCCAACGGGAGGTGACACAGTCATACCCCAAAAATCAAGATATGCAGGGCTGTGTGCTGGTGTAGTTGTGGGCAGCTGAAGCTTGGTGGCCACTTGCAATCCCCTGTCGTGGGCAGGCAGGCTGTGCCTTTTAATCCAAGGGCATAAGCACGAGAGGCACAGGCAGTCGCAGGCAGCGGGAGTGGTGCAGTCTGTGTTGGAGAGGTTAATGTAGCAATTTGTTTTGAATAGGGTGGGATGAGTGCAGCAACCTCTGACGGGCTGCTGCAGAGACAAGCACAGACCCTGCTGGCTCCAGCACACGTGCCCCTGCAGTGCCTTTGGAGCTGACAGATAGGTTATCTCGTTTCCTTCTGAAAACACAGACCTTCTCTGATGATGGCAAATCTGCCTGTTATGGAAATATATTCTGTATCCAGGACTGACAATTGATTTTGCCACTTTGCCTTAGGAAAAAAAAAGGCAGAGTGCCTTTCACTACAACATTGTAGTGAAACTCAGATTGTGACAATTGTGCCAAAAGACACGGATGGCACTGGTTACTGCTTTCTTTCCTGTAAAGGGAACCAATTCTTGTTAGAAGATCTGGGTTCTCAGCACTCTGTTGACCCAGGACCAACAGGCAGCATCACACAGTGGCTCAGCACAGGCTTCCCTGTGCCACCCCACTCCCACCTCGTGCGAGCATTTCAGCACAAACACCTTGTTTGCTCAGCTCTTGGTCTCCCTGCTGAGCCTGCCAAGGAGGCTGCCAGCGCTGCGGGTGATTTATGAGGCAGGCACATGCCTGCAGCTGCATAGGGATTGCCGGCTCCTTGGAGAAAAGCCACATAGCTGCCACCAGCTAGGCATAACTTTAGTCATTGGACCCTGAGTGAAAGACACTGCCCTCACAGTATCCAGGACGCCACCCAGTATCGTTTACTTCTTAATCTGAATGGTCAGGAAAAGTGGTTGGCAATTAAATTCTTAGATAGGTATTAGGTATTACCCCTTGTGCTGGGGAGCACCTCTCACACCAGAGCAGGGCTGCCCAGCTGAGTGCTGAGTTTTGTGACTCAGTTGGAAAAGACAGACCCCAACAGAAGTCAAATAACTGGAAAAACAATTAGTAATAAAGTCTGGGTATGAATTATGCAAATGTCTATCACTGGAGACATCTGAGCAGATGTAATTGTGATCTGAGGGAGAATTTTTGAAGTTAATCCTCATGGTGGCTTCCAGACTAATTTGTTAAGGGATTGAGGGAGATTTTCTAAATAAACAATGCAGTTGTTGAAGATTATGGTAATGCCACTGTTGATCAGACATGGGCACTGCCAGAGTTTGGATTTTGCTGGCTCAGATTGACTTGCTGTGTTTACAGCATTTGTGATCGACATAGACCTGCTCCAGCATTGCTTGGCATTGTCTGATAAAGAAAAATGCAGAACAGTAATTGCCGTGTCAAGCAAACCGTGGAGGTGGGGGGATACTGGAAATACTGAAAATGTTATTCAATTAGGAGCAACCTACTTCTCCTGGCATATTTTTCCAGAAAGAAATAGAATTTTGTGGCATTTCAAAACCTAAATTCATAGTATTTCTGAGAAATGCCAATATATATATTTTAAAGGCTCTCTTAAGTTTGCAAGGCAGAAAGCACGTTACAATGTAGTGCTTCCTCTTGAAAGAAACCGCGTATTCTTACTTAAGATTTAACCATATTTCTTCCAATTTTATCATCTCCTTATCAGCAATCTCATTGTGAATTGTTTAATAGTGGAATGTACAGCAGGGTCTAGAGGTCAGTGGTGTTACAGCAAGGAGGAGGTGGTGGACAGTGCTAAGTTCCAGCAGAGCACGGATGCTACGCTTCACCAGATCATCAATTTGTGCTGGATGCCTTTCCTTCTACGGCATTTTCATGGGATCAAAAGTTCTGCCATAGCTTATGCACAGGGAAGCTTGCAGGACACCAAAACCACAGGGAGCATAATCACAGTCAATTCATTAGATCAAGTTTTTGAGGACTTAGCTGTACTTACCCTTGTAACTGGGGAGCCTCTTCTTCACAGAGAAAGTTACCAGGATTTCTACAGCTTTACAAGAAAAAAAGCATTTCAAGTGTAAAAGTCACTTTCTTTTCTAGCCACAACTAAAATTTTTAAGCAGCATCCTGAGAGACATGCATGTTTAATTTACTTCTCAACTCAAGAGGGTAAGGAAATTTGACTGGATTACCAAGGTGGTTAGCCAGAAGCAGGTTATGATAGTTTTTTCACAACTTTCTTACAAGAACAGAAGTTGCTGTATCAGCAGATTATTGTGCTTTTTGGTGGGTAGGGTTGTATAATGGTAAAAGATGTGGTAGGTAGTGCTGGAGGCACATGTACAGTCTGAGAGTATGAGGAATTTGTAGCTATGCATTTGTATTACTTATCTGTACTGTGTATTTTTGGTGCTACTGGGCATAGCCATTTAAAAAAACCTCTAGCAAATAAAATTACAAGCAGCTAGAGGAAGGAAAGAAATTAGATTTTTCATTACTGAATGCATTCCGCATTTTACATTTAAAGTTCAGAATGTTGTTCTAGTCAAACACACAAAATATGTTCTTCGTGTCTGAATGCAAAAGATGCCATTTCCCACATGCTCAGAACTCAATTTTTAAAATGCCATGAGAAAAGGTAATCTCAGAAAAAATAGTTCCATTTATGAGTCATTTCCTGGCTTTCTGGCTCATGATTCAGACACTCACATCCTTGCTGAGGTCAAATTCATCCTCTTCCACCCAAATCCGGAGGATCATCAATGAAAGTCCTGCTCTGGTAAGACCATGGGTTTGCTGTATAGAAACTGAACCTTGACAGATTCTGATTAGAATTAATATACCTGCCCACAGTTCTGATGGTCTTGCTGTTCCTTGAAAGCTTTAAATCAAGTCAGTATTTCCCTCTCTAAATGAACATTTTCACTTGGGTGCAATCTGTGCTATTGAGCAGGACTCACTGGGTTATGTTCTGTGGTTGTATAAAGCAAAAGACTGATTAGATGAGAACATGAGTCTCATTGATTCAAAAAATGTGACAGAATCCTGTGAAAACCCATCTTGAGTTCCAGCCTGCAGTATTGGGGGTGAGAAGCCTAGAGAGAATAGAAATGTTGCTGCACATTTGCCCTGTTTTACACACTTCCACAGCATCTACCACTCCCTCAGTGGGACTTTGGTCTGGCCTATGGCAACCATTTACATTCCTAACATCTCCTGAAAAGCACTGGAGGGCTGCCTGGCTAATATTTACTTTTTCTTGCTCTTGTTGGTTGTGGAGCCCTTGCAGGTGTTAGTGGGTGTAAGGGGGGTGGGGGGTGGGAAGCTAATCTGCCCTTGCAGAACAGAGACATGTGAGCCTGGACTTTAAAAGCCCCTCCCTGCAATTCTACTGATATTTATTCGTGTGGATTTCAATTAGTAATTGTTTTTGTTGGTGTTTTGTTTGCTTTTTTTTTCTGGTAGAGGGTAAGTGTGAAGTGATTGATATCTGGGAAAGGAAATCAGGATTTGGCTGTGGAGCAACATTCCATTGTCTTGACACAAAATAACAAATAACTCACCTCTAAATCTGAGTCTCGGGAAATTAAAGTGTAAAGCAGTGAAAGTCATTTGGAGGTCATTGAGATGTAAAGTGTGACCTGCTCCCCAGCACTGAGTAGCTCAGCTCTCAGTGACAGCTTTGAGAAATCTCTTCGGTGACTGGGGAAGGGAGGGAAAGTGTGTACCCAGTGCTCTCTCCCCCGCCTGCTTTTGGAACTGTTGCTCTCAGAGAGTTTGCGAACACCACCTGAATATGCTGATCATTGTGGTAGTGATTTTATATGCAAACACAAACAGTAACTTTTCAGAAAACATCTGCAGAGTAAGGGACCGTGTCTTGGCAAAACCAACCTGAGTCCCTCCTCTTCTGGAAGCCTCATCTTTGGCAAGGCTGTTCAGTGCTTAATTCTTCACATGTCACCCGGGTTTTAAAGGCTTAACTTGTGTGCCCATCTAGGGTGCACACCCCACACCTGAGCTGGGTATCAGCTGTGTGGCTTTTCCTCCTGGTGTGGGGCTCTCAGGTCACCCTGGGGAACCTGGCACCCAGCGATGCTCTTCAAGCCCAGTTTGCTCAAGCCATCTGACACCTCTGCACCACAAAAATCTGAATACATTTAATGGCACCTCCCAGAACGGTGATTTTCAGCTCCTCCTGAAGGCTAAGGAGATGTAAGGGACCTCCATGAGATTGGCAGAATCTGAATGGTCCTTGGCTCACCCTAAGGCCCTGAGACAGTGCTTGAAGGTTGTGCTGTGCAGCCCAGCCTGGCTAGGCCTTGTTCAAAGCCGGCGGAGTCATTGAAATGGCACCTCAGGAATTTGGTGCGAGTTCTTTGAAGTGCTCTGTTATCTCCATTAAATCATGTAGTAAATTACAGTAGCTCACTGATTTGCAGTAACTTTTCAGGTATTTTGTATATGTTTGTGTAGGGAGAGGAAGCAGCACTTTGCAGTTACCTGGCCTTGCAGGAGTCTCTGTGTGCCAGGAGACCCTCACAAAGATCCAGCCATGGGGGCAGGGTGGGAGCCCATAGAAAAGTGTGGGATTCCTGGATTTTATAGGCTGAAACGTGACTCCACTACCCACACTAAGCAGCAGTTTGCTGAGCAAGGTGTCACCTTTTGTGATTTGTCCAGGAAGGTGTTAGTTGCTGTACATAAGTGTCACGGGTATATCTTGGACTCTGAGAGCAGCAACATTGACATCCTGGATGCAAAAATATGTCATAGAACTTACAAGATTTATATAAAGCCAAAAATATTTGAGAATGGTTCTTTGGCAGGTAGATAGGGACAAATGGCAAAGGGAGAAGGGTTTGCTGAACTGGGAGAGGACAGCAGGGGAAGGAGAACAAGGGAACTCTTCCAGCATCAAAGGATGTGTTCTTCTTTCCCAGTTCTCCAAGGGCGCTGGAGAACATCCTTGTTTGTGGAAAGAGAGGGAGACAGCAAAATACGCAGAAAAAGGGTTCAGAGAGCAGGAGAGGTCAGGGAGAAGGGGCATCAGCCACAGGGGCAGATCAGGGTGAGGAGAGGGCTGCAGAGGAAGGACAGAGGCACCCACAGCAGCAGAGCACTGTGGTGAGGTGCTGTCTCCCACATGGGAAACTGATGTTGTCTTGAGGAGAGAGAGAATGGTCTCTTGACAGCCAAAACAGGTCTGTCTTGTTGTGTCACTGACTCAGCATCAAAGAGCTGAGAAGCATCTGGGAATACACATTTGAGGATAAAATTTCTATTTGCAGACAGGGAAAACTCATCTTCCCATCAGCACTATGGTGGCCCTTGCCAAAATTAGTCAAAACTAAGAATATACCCTTTGCAGTAGCTGGATGGTATTTGTGAAGATACTGGTCATGCTGTAGAGGCAAGGAGCATATCTGGATGCTATGCCTATGTAACCATGGCTTTTCACAGCCCTGTTGTGACATTGCCACATGTTGTGACAGGAGGGACTGCTCCCTGTCTCTGCCCCAGCACTGGAAGAGCAGCAGCAATTTGGGCAGTGCCATTCACTAGTGCCAGGTCTCATGGCTGTGCTGAAAGCCTCCTGCTTTGAATATCAAAGTTTAGCCTCTGGATGCAGCCCTAAAGGAGATAACAAATCAGGCCAGTAAAACTCGCTTGACTTTGTGGGCCAGCCCAGATCCTGATGATTGGTGTTGCAGGGCGTTTCTGTAGGAAAAGGAACTGGTCTGGTGGCTTTTCAGGATTTGCATTTTTTACTCACTGATGGGAAGCTCTTTGGTTTTCCTTTCACTGTCACAGGCTCTCATGTTTCTGTACAGACTTGAGCCAAATTTGTATAAAGAAATGCCATTAAAATATTCAGTGAATAAAGGGGATACATACATCAAAGGGGTAAGGGGGTTATGTGAAATGACTTGTCCTGCCTTTCCCTGGTGACTAATCAGGATCTGTTCTTCAACACCACCTATTTTAAAGGTGCTCTGGAAACCTGTAAGGGGAAACTCTAGAAAACAAAAATTAATGTTAGTGGTTTCTGTAATCTGGCCTAATTTGGAGTTTCCTGATTGATCAGAGTGGTCTGCAAGTCCATGCTAAGCTCCTCTAGCATTTCCTAGTCTCTCCCCCAGGACTGTAAGCAGTGTGCTTTCCCTGTTTATTTTTTCCTGTTTATTTATTTATTTTCCTTGTGGGGGGCCGGGCTCCAGCAGCTTGTCCGGGGAGACCGCCGCTGCCATGGGCCCTTAATGAGCTTTTTGACCACTGAAGCAGCACAGCATCGCCTGGGAATGGCGGGGGTTCCTCCCTTCCCCACGTCAGGCCGCGGAGCAGAGGCCGGCGGGTTAACGAAGCAGCCGGGGTGGCTGGCGGGAGCCCTAATGAGCGCCAGGGCACCGGGCAGGGGGGACCCTGGCGGCCGCAGCCCCAGCAGCAGCCTCCAGCAGGACCCAGAGCCAGTTGCTCCGTTTTTTTCCCATTATTACTGTAGCTGGAAGCGTTAGAAAGCAAAGAGCCCCAAAAGGTATGAATATAAGGCATTTTCCACCCAGCACTTTTGGGGGCGGTGGGGTCTGAACCAGCACATTAACAATGAAGAGGAGAGTATTAAAAAAATAACTAGGAAACAGATTCTTTTTAACCTTTAACCACTCCAAACATCCAATAAATCATTAGCTACTAATTAACAAAAACAGAAGGGTAACTTACTGTCTGGTAAGCAAACTCTTGGAATAGCTGAAAGGCTGGCACTGACTTCAGGATGGCTTTTCTTCTTACTCATTTGCACTTATTAAAAAGACAAACAAGCCAAGCTCTGAATATTAAGCTATGCCATGCAAAGCATTTTGCTAAAATATCGACTTTCTAAAACAAATATATTTTTAAGGTGTACAGTGATCTGAGCAAATGCAGAATTTAAAATATGCAACATCTGACCCCCAAGAAAATAGGTCTCCTCCTGGTGCCAAGTGTAACAAGGTAGGTTGTGTCTCATCTGCAAGCAATACTGGTTTGCATTTTCCAAGTCTTGGCCATACTTACAGTCTGCTGCTGAATCATCTCCTCAGCTCCTTCAAAAGACTCAATGGGGTGGCTAAAGCAGGCGGAAGACCTCTTGGCTGAGGTTTGGGCTGGAGAGCACAGCTTTCAGTCTGAGCTCAGGGAATATCCGTTCTGTTGGAACACTCTCTGATGGCTGACCAAAACCACTCTCCCCATCTGTGAGAAAAGTCAAGTGGCAAGTTTTTATCTAAGAATGGAAGTTGGAAAAAAGTTTTCTGGTGGAGGAAATGTTTGTGAGACCTGTGGAAAAGGCTATTATCTTGCAGATTAACTAATAAAAGGGTGAGATACAGGAATCTGAGTGTCACCACTGCTGCTGATTGACTAAACAAACATTTGAACTTTGCAGTATTACTATTACATGTACAGGCACTATCTAGTCTGGTTTAATTTAAAATAAGTCTGCCAAAGATCAGACTACTTGCTTAAACCTCTCTAACAATTTTGCATCCTGACTTGGAAACAGTAGGACATATGATCTAAAATACAACGATTAAGTGTTTAGGACAAGGGCTCCCATTGTCCCTTGATCTGTATGCCTTTTCCATTCACTGTGCATCGTTACACCAGCTGTGTCTTTAATAAGTAACTGTGTGGGCTCTTGCAGTTTAAATATTTACTTAAACATAGTAGAGAATCCAAATGAAACTGAGATACATGAGAATATCCATGTCTGATGTTCTAAGTGGAATCAGAGTGGATTTGTGCAGTAGATTTGCAAACTATAAACAGATGTGTTTTGATGACTTTCTCTCCTCTATCTGGTCTCCACTTATATAAAACACAAGTTCACAGATTAAGCTTCTTGGGGTTTTTCACCTGGGAGAATCTACATGTCTTTCTTGCTGTTGAATTTATGGGGAGAAGTCCAAACGTTGCTCCGTAACTGGGTTTCACGAAAATCAGATTTGGCATCACTAGTAAAATACCTTCACAGTGGTGTTCTCTCACGGTGACCTGAGAAAGTCACTACAGGTGGCCGAAGGGAGTTCCATACCCCCTTGCAGCTCAAGAAGGTCGCTCCTCCAGGTCACCGCTGAGGACAGTAGACAAGTCTCACTGCTATCTCTGCTGTGGTCAGAAAGGGAGCCGCAATTTTCAGAAGATATCCTAGGAGGCTGTCACTCCTGTAGTCACATTTTGCCTGTGACCCTCTCTGGGCAGTGAATGTCATGGGTTAGACATGGGATGGGAGATTGTCACTCATGGGTCAGAGCCACTGGTCTTCATGAAAGCTCAGTGAGGCAAAGTTAAGTTTTGTTACATTGTTTACAGTTTTAGGTACTAATTGCCATCATTTGAGGAACATAAATATGGTTCATTTTGGTTTACAGATAGAGAAAAAGGTAGGGGACTTACGCTGTCACATGTGGATCCTGAGCCAGGACTGTTTCTTTCTCTTCTCCAAGTGACCCTGTATAGTGACTATAACATAAAGTGACTATAACATAAAAACACAAGAGTCAGTATAACAAACAAAATTAATTTCATTATGGGATGCACAGAATGTTTGAAGAATCACTATGTGATGGCGATAAAACACTGCAACACTCAGGGCTGCTTTTTCTTCTTTTCATTTGAGTCCCAGAATAATCCACTTCTTTCATAGTTTGTTTAAGGGAGACCAAGTTCTCTCTCTGGCACTGTTTGGTACCTCTTCTTGCTACTCAGTGTTACAGCATGTGGTCTTTGAAATTTGAATCCCAACTTCTTTCTGGAGAAGCACTAACTGAAAAGGCAGCCCTTAGGGTTAGGCAGCGAAAGGTAAATTTTCAGCTCCATGAGCAGGAACTCAGTTACATGACTTGCATTACTATTAATGGGGGTCATGCTGGTAAATTCCTGTACACCACATTGCACATTTACTCATGAGTGCAGAATTGGCACAGCTAATGAAACTTGCCTTTCGGGTAGCATGTGTTTCAGGAGATGGGTCTGACAGGCAGAAAGAACTGCTAAGTACCCAGATGAAAGTCTGGCTTTTAACTCCTTGAACATATTTCCAGAAAATAATAGTGTGAATTAATGCTGGTTAGTGTTAGCTGTTCCTACTGTTAGGGATCAGTCTTGCTCCAGTAGGATTTCATTGAGGCAAAGATCATGCCTGAAATGTGAATGTGTGTGCTGTCATTTAGTGTTGGCCATTCACTTTCTGGTGCATTTTCCAAGTACTACTTACTGTTACTTATTTTCTTTCAAACATAGGCCAGTCCTCTGCTAACAACAGCTTCGAAAATCATAAACAAATTAAGGGGTTTTTTATCATTTTCACCCCTGCTACTTTCCCAAAGATGATCCCTCCTATGGCTGAGCATCACCTGGTGATTACCAGCCTACATTACTCATGGGCATCTTATACCCCTTTATTCTTGTACTGTGTCCATTACTGTGACGGCATCTTATTTCCAAAACTCTTCTCCAGCCTTTTCTTTGCTAGGCTAAATGTGCCAAGTCCATTTTGCCTGTTTGATATGGTGAACTTGGCACTGCTCTGGCTGCTGTTCTGTGCACCTGCTGTAATTGGAAGGTATTTTTAGTAAATGAAAACAAAACTGCCCAAACACTCTATCCTGTTCAGTGTCATGAAACTTTCCTCATATGCATCTGTGCAATGGCCCAGTGTTGTATTGCCTTTTTAACCTTTTAATCTCACCATAGTTCCTAATTGTTTTGTAGTTAATTAGTAGGGTTGTTTTATTATTTTTCATCATTTAGTGCTCAGAGTCTCAGAGTCTGCAATAGGAATTCTTGTCATCAGATCCCAAGTTTCATGTTGTGGGATTAATTCTCTTTCTTGCATGCAACTATTCAAACCGATTTTTTTTTAATGTGTGATACTCTAAATATCCTTCACATCACCAGTAACCTATATTTAACATTAATCAAAATATTTAATGAATAAAATCTGTTCCATGATTCATTGCTGAAGGAGCTCCTAACTTGGGCTTTCTCTGTATAATAAAGTGTTTTATTTATTTCCCATTATTTCAATTATAGAGTATTCCCCATGTTATCTGTTGAGAAGATGAGTAGTATGTAGTACTTGCCACATATTTTGAGTCCTTGTCCTGTCAAATCAGTCAGAAAATCTCTCTTTCCTTTCCCGGTAACATAGTCTTGCATTTTGGGAAAAGCCTGTCAAATTCTGCCAAATGAGCCTTTTAACATGGTCAGAAAATCACCTAGTGTTTGAACTAAGTATGGTTTGAACTACCAATAGATTTCTTTTCATTCACTAGAATATTCCCTTTCTTCATGGTTCTGTGTGGTCATCAGATCCGAAGCCAGAGATCTGTACTGCAGTGAACAGTCAACATCTAGAGAAGCACTTTTCAGTTTCTGTGTTAAATAAAAGCAGAAAAAAATCAATTTGCTACTGCAGCTAGTGACTGTGAAGGAGCAGCTGCAAAGTGCTGAGTCTCATCAGGTTGCAATCGTGATTAACATCGGGCAGATCCCCCCTGCTGCGGGAATAAATACCCTGCCTTTGTCAAGGCTCCCATGTAAGAAACAATAGATTATTTCAGTGAAGCACAAGAACATAAATGTTAATCGAATCATTCCTCCGAATGAATAGAAGTAGCACCCAGAATGTAAACATTTTAATTTTGGAGGGGAAGGTCTGCCTGTCAGTTGGTTAGTTTTCTATGTAATTTTTCATTTACTTTGAAAAGCTGCTCACTAACATTGCCATCATTGCATACAATAACATTTTCAGCAGTTCCAATACGGATGTTTCCTGTCTTTCCAAGCTAGGCAGTGGCAAAGTCCAGGGAGTATCGGAAAAAATAAAATTTGCCTTAGTATCACTCAAAAGAGGTCAAAACCTTATACTGAATAACTGCCAAACTATGCGATCACATTAGTTCTTGGTAGAGGAAATGGAAAATACTTTCCAACTGGAATTGACACCAGGAAACATATTTTAAAAATGTTTTTTATACATTGGGATAATTACCCTTAAAAATAAATCTGTCTCTATATAGATGATGAAAGTGGTTGTAAGTTTTTAACAAATTTATGTGTGTGTAAGTGAAACAGAAAGAAATAATTTATCCCCCTGCTGCTTCCTTGTTTGCTGTACAAATAAGGAATTTCAGAATGCAGTCAAGCAGTACATGTTTTAAAGCAAGTGTACAGCAAGCTACAGACACCCAGCCATCTTCATTTTCGTATGGATGCAGCTATTGTTGATTAACACACCATATAAATATGTTTTGACTTTCAGTGTGTCTGGTCAGATCCTGCTGACTTCATTCCTGTGGGGTGTCCCTTTGCAAAGCCAGTAGAGTTCAGCTCATTGCTTCTCTTGTACCCGTAATATCCTCAGAGATCTTGCACCAGTGGTGGATGAAGACCCCTCGGCTCTATATGAGCACTAAACATGGAAGCCGTTTTCTTATGGGATTTGCTAGTTCTTCACTGAGGCTTCTATGCTGCTGTTTATACATGCACCCTTTTTTAATAGTCATAATGTACTTCTCCACTGGACAAATCTGTCTCTTGAGTTTCTGCACAGCAAACATCATCTCCTGTCAGTCACCCTGGGATACATCTCATCAGTTACAAAATTAGTGGAGATGATGAAGGATCTGTTTGTAGTGGAAGCACAGAAGTTTGGTGGTTGGGATTGAATTCCTGGTGGTCCCATAGGAAAGCCTGTCTATTGAGATCACTGAATTTCCCCACTCGGTAGGTGCTGAAGTGGGGAGAACAACAACTGACAGCAGGTGATTGGCAGAGTGAGCCAGTAACAGTGGAGGCGTGAAGCTGAGTGGGACAATTCTAGCTTTGTGGCTCATGTTCACCAGGGCACACTGTGATTGGGTGGGCAGGAGTTTCCTACTGCCTGGGAGAAGTGGAGGTGAGGGAAAGCCAGAGTTTTTATTGCAGCTCTAAAACACACTTTCTTTCCATCTTCCATGCTGCACCTGCAGTGTCAGTCTGTGCGCCTGCACCAGAGCAAGCACAGATACATCCATTATTTTTGATTGTCCAGCTCCGTAGGTCATTGGTCTCTATTCTCCTGTAACTAGAAACTGGAGGCTTCTCAGCTGGCCCAGCAATGGGCAGTGGTTTTTCATGTACTCCATCGTGTAGCTGGAACAAGCAGGTTTCATCTCAGTTCCCTCCCAGTCATCAGACAGCTCCTCACTACTGCTTTTATAGAGGCCTGAACTCAGCTTCTGGTAGCCTTGACAGAGTAGGCCCATCAGAGAAAATGTGATTTAAGCCTTGAATTTAAGCCTCAGTTGTAATATTACACCATTTTAGGACTTTCATTACTTAAGGTGAAGAGGTGCAAAATGAGCATAGTATATTAGAATTTACTATGCAGAAGTGAGAAAACACCTGTTTGATGTGATTTGGGCCAAAGTGGTTCAGCAGTGGGAAAGACCAAAGCCACTTCTGACCACCCTGTGTATCATACTGGCATGTGTGGAGTCTGACTGAAGTCATCCATCAGGGTTTTCCCTTGCCTAACTATCGTGGGACAACCCAACTTCTGCTGTTTTGTTTACGTATTCCATTTTTGTCCCCTTTTGGGGGTAGTAAGTAGTATGTTGTTGAGCTGACAACCAGCATTTAAATCCCCTGTATGTAGCACTGTTGTGACATGTGCCATTTATTTTTTGAAGCCAAACATTGGCCGATTAGGAATTCCCCATGGCCCTTCTGGAGAAAAGGTGGCTGTGGTGACTGTGGACGACTGTGACACGGCAGTGGCCGTGCGCTTCGGGAGCCTCATTGGAAACTACACCTGTGCTGCCCAGGGGACTCAGACTGGCTCAAAAAAGTAAGGATTCCCTAGATTTGTGTTTTCCACTCATTCTCTGTTTCCGGTGGAGAGTCCACAGTATGTGATTGACCACTGAGCACTACGTGATTAACAAGTAAGTTGTAAAAACAGATATGACATAACAAGAAAAAGTAACAAAGTTTAATTTGGGACATGGAATTACTTCCATCATTTAAGTTAAGAGTCCTATCTTAAAAGGAGGTAAAAAGAAAGGGTATTCACAAACAACCATTGAAAATCATTGGGTGTGAAAAAGGTTTCCTGTGAAGAAAGAAAAAAAAAATTAGTACTTTTGAGTTTAAAGAGGAGATGAACGGCAAGCAACATAGGGGGATATAAAGTAATGAGTGATAGCAGAGAGACCACTGAGATACACATGGTGTTCTAATATCCCAAGAGAGGGGCACACCATAAAATCTGGGGCTAATCCAAATGACCAGATGATAACACCTCTCACACAGTGTGGAGTCATTTAGTAGAACCTACATCCACTAAATGTCATTAAGACTCAGATCTTCAGAGGATTTTAAAAGGGCTGGCACTATATAATAATTATGTCATTATATAAAAATGACTGCTTCTCAACAGTGCGCTAAACAGCCTCAGCCAGTCCCTGCATGACTGGGGTCAGAAAGAAGTGTCCTGTGGCTACACGTTTTTCTCTAATTTTCATTTTCTTCTTCATACTGGTGACTGTTAGGGACAGGTCACTGGATTCTATATGCACATGACAGCTCCTAAGTTAAAAGTTAGTGTTATTGGATGGTCCTTTGATTACAAGCTCTGGAAGTGCTCATGTAGCAGAGGGAAGTGCAGCTCAAATGTGCTTATGGAAGCAGTAAGATAAAGAACAAAACAAAACAAACTTTGCAAGAAATTATGAGCATTTCTTTGTTTCTTCAGATCTTTGGACCTAACCGGCCCTCTCCTCCTTGGTGGTGTCCCAAACTTGCCTGAGGATTTCCCAGTGCACAACAGGCAGTTCATCGGCTGCATGAGGAACCTCTCCATCGACAGCAAGCCCATCGACATGGCTGGTTTCATTGCCAATAATGGCACTCTGCCAGGTATGGGTGACTAGTGCCCCGAAGGTCAACACCAGAAAGGTCTCTGCCACAGCTGTGTGTGTGGCACGGCTTAGGGTGTCGAGGGGGCTGGCACTGCGAGGAGCCCCAGGAAGGGGACACAGGGTTCTGAAATTACCCCTGTCCCCCTCTTAGCACTACTGAGGGCAAAGCAGCCACGGGGCAGGGACTTGAGGTGCTGTATGGCATTGTGCTGCCACTGGGTCTCTGGCCAGACCTCATTTGTTTGAGCAAGGTGCAGTCCACACCTGTGCCAGGGAGGCACACAATAGCCTGTGTCACAGGGCACATTTCCAGGATTCAGCAGCACACAGGAAAGGACTTTCTGCATTGCTAGGAGTTTCAGCCAGGAATTTACTCCTAAATTAACTTTTCATCTTCTACTTTTTAACTGCCTATGAAATGTCATTTTGCTCTGAAAGCCAGTGGGATTAGTTCATGAAAAAGACAACACTTATAATGACTTTTTAATAAATTGTGTTTGTTCTGTAAATAAAATTCTGCAATCCCCCAAATGTGAAACCTGCTTCATGGAGCAGCCTGTTGGAAGTTCTGATTTGATTTCCAGTCCTTGGATTCCTGATCAGGATTAGTTCCGGTGATTAGGTGTACGGAATATTCTCATCATCCTGAAACTGGCTCTTACACACAAAAATGGAAAGTCCCTTCTGTCCATGCTGCTGAAGGTCTGTGTAAGAGCTAAATTACGGTTCAAAAGTATGTTGCATTGATCGTGGATTAAGGACAGAGTCATAGCATATGCCTGTGATAGACAGACTTGTCTTTATGCATTTGACATATGACCAGCTCACATAAACTTTTGCCATCCACATTTTGCTCCACTGACTTCAAAAACATTTTTAAAAAAAGCAAAAAACCCAAACCTATGATGGTCATGCGTTCTTTTTACATAAAAACTCAAATACAGTTATTGAGAGCCTTTTTCTTATTAAAACCATGCAAAGTAATGCTTTTCCTGAATTCCAGGCTGTGCAGCGCAGAGGAACTATTGTGAAACCAACTGGTGCCAGAATGGAGGCACGTGCATCAACAAGTGGAACACATACATCTGTGAGTGCCCCGTGCGCTATGGAGGGAAAAACTGTGAGCAAGGTAGGATGCAAAGAGCTCTCTGTGTGTTTTCATGTGTGCTCGTCTCATTGCCTGTCATTACCGTCTCATAGCACATATGTCCAGCTGTGATGCTTAAGGGTAACAGAAGATTGCAGTTGAGACTGTCACCCATTATCTATTTGAAATAATTTTAGACATCTCCTATATAGTAAGTGACATACTGTCATGAATAAGAGCGGCTTTCATTGATTTACTTACATAAGCAAAGTAGTTCCAAAGAACTTGGCAGTATTTAGTAATTTGTTTGTAGTAAAAATGCCTGATCCTAAGCCCCTTTAAATGAGTGGAAAGAATCCCGCTGACTTTACTGGGCTTTGACTCAAACTGGGGATGAATGTGCAGTTTTAATCACCACTTTTTTGGCAAGAAGGCATTCTGTGCTAAGTAAGAGCACTTTCAGTTTTACTGGATTTCTCTTTGATTGAACACAATGTGCATATATGTGTAAAACCTCATTACTAAAGGATAAGGAAGGAGCAGCAGGTGAGTTTTATAGGGTGTGAAGATCTTGCAGTCAGTGTTTTCCCTAGAAGTTAGGAGTTGCCTGTGTGAGGCAACGAGGTTAGTGCTGTAAGGTGACTGCTCCTTTGGAGTCTTCCCAGATGCTTCCAGGAAAGAAAACCTGCTTCTATTAGGCATGTCTTTCCTAGAAACAGAAGGCCAAATTCTGGCCCATGATGCAGATGTGGTAGGTGTTTGTTTTTGTTATCCCCTCTGATACTTAGCCCAGAATAGTTTTGCAGTGTGATCAAGGATTTTGTTCTTTTGATATATCTATCCCAAACCAGATATTCTTGATTGCCCTCAGCAGGGTGTGGACCCTGGAAGAGCAGGTCTCCAGCTGAGGTGAGCACACCACAGGGGTTTGCAAACCCCTCTAGCACAGTATCCCTCAGCCTGGGCAAGGTCTAGATAGTGGCAACTTCCCTTTCCTGAGAAGCAGCAGTATTAGCTTAAGAGGAGACAACATATAGTTAAGTTTCTGTCTTGGAGATAAAGGTTTGCAGAGTGAAGAACATGGAAAAGGAATGATGGAGACCTCTTCCTATGCTCCACCTCACACAGAGCCCAGAGCCGTTATTGCCCCTAGCCCAGTACCTGCTTTCTGTAACAGCTCCTCAAATATTTTGAGCTTCCCAGGTTTGTAAGAAGATCTGATTTTTCCGTGTGTCTCATGTCAAGTATCTTTGTTGGTGAAGTTCTTGTGTTTTCTTCATGATTGGCTGTTCCGTGTGCTGCAAACCCACTTTGATGTATCCTGAGGGGAGTGCCAGGGCCCAGCTATGGTGTGACCTGTACTGGTGTAAATGGGGAGTACTGCTATCATATGCAAAGACTATCCTTCCCTCTGTCTTTGTCTTAGATTTCAAATGAAAATTCAGAAGCTGATCAAATGTTTGTTTTATTTACCATTTTCTTATCCCAAACTCAAGACCAATCCATGAAGTTTGGGATTTAGAAAAGCTTCTGGGAACTGCCCTGTAGCCATCCCTGGAAACTCATTTTAAGTTCAGGTGATCGTGATGATGGCAGTCACAGCAGGCCTGCCTCCCCCCATCCCAGCTGTCACCTCTGCCTCCAGTGCTGTGCATTCCTGCATGTCCCCTTTGTTACTGAAAAACCCCATGTTCTTGCTGATGCCTCAACTTGTGGGGCTTTTCTGATAGTTTCAAGGCAACAGGCTGCTTGGTTCTTTGATGACATTTGTGGGCCAGTGTCCCTGTGGAAAAATTGCAAGCCAAGAAAGAAATGGATTTTTCTGGAATGTGACCAAAGATTTCAGGAGCCCGAAGTTAAAGTCAGGAGGAATCACAGATACGCTATACTCCTGTCTTTCAAATTGCCTATTTGAATGCTCAGCTATGATCCTAAGAGCATTAGCTGTTATTAGGCAGCTATTTTTTAAAAAGTCTTAGTTTGAGTATTTGCATTTTTGAGTAGGAGTGCTGCATTTCTTCAATCCCTTTGGCAGTGCTCATAGAGGACAAAGACTTTGGCAAGTTGCCAATTAACCTTCTTTTTATTTCCTGCTCTTCAAAAACTCGGGTGTCTGGTCTACACTAGTGAGGATGGGGTGTTTTACCTTCACCACCCTCCTAGAACCTGCTAACCCACCTTCTGACAGCTCCCATCTCCCTCTGCTCATATACAGAAGGGAGATAAAATTAAGGAAAAATTAGTTTCACCTTTATTGTAATTTAATTATTTTAAACTATTAGATGTTGCAGTTCTGTGAAGAAGATCTAGCAGCTGTGTCTGACTCACTCTTGGATGTCCAATGTCATTGCACTAGCCTTGGGCTGAACAGCACAGGTCTGCACCTAAGCATAAGCTTTCACATGTCCAGCACCCACACTGCAGGTGACATCCAGTGGGATGTTGGCAGCATGTTTCCCCAGGCCCTCTGTCTCCACAGGGAATAGCCCTCACATCTTTCTGCTGGCCTGTTGAATGTAGGAGCCTCTTTAGACTGAACATAGATACACAGGCAGTGCTTCCAAACCCCGAGCACGCAATTGGTTTGCATCACTGCACCGCCAATGGCAGGGAGGTGCTGGGAAGCACGTGGGCCTCTGTGGTGACAGGGGAGGTCAGGCCCCATCTGGGGACAGTAGATGTGGCCAGCCCCTCCATGGACACTCCTGCTCCCAGGCATGAGGAAGGGCTGGGGGAAAGAGGGAGGTCAGAGGGGGCTGACAAATGGGGATTTCTATTTAACTAGCAGGGGAAGGTGCACCCTGGCCCCAGGGAAGGGAGGGAGGTTGGGAGAAGGTGTGGGAAGGGAATGGTATTTGCAAGTACAGAGAGTCACCACCAGTGAGAAAAGGAAGAAGGTGGCTAATTGCCATGCCAGTCCAGTTCTCCCAGGAGCAAAGGCGAAATGCTTGCAAACAGCATTCCCAGCCTTCAGCAGGCGGGAAGCCCGCAAGTCTGCATCCTGCCTCTGCACTCCAGAGGCAGATGGGCTCAAAAATCTCAGCAACAGTCCAGAAAACCTGCAGCAAAGTTGGAAGCTGAGGTCATTGTGAAGGTCAGCAGGGTAGAGGAGGAAGGAGAAGGCTGACTTTTGCCCAGGTGGAGCAAGAGAAAATAATCCTGCTCAACACTGATGTCCTGGTTACTTTTACATTGATTTGGTGCAGTGTGAACTGATGAATTATGCCCTGGACCAGGCAGCCAGAACTCAAGCATTGCATTCAAGTTTTAAGCAAGCTGGGGACATCTGTATCTGGTGACAATCTTTTTTTAAGTTGCCATCTGGTTTTCAAAAGTAGGCTATGCTGCAGTTGTTCCACCATATGCCCTCCCTGGCATTTGTGGTATGACTGCAAAGGGGGGATCACAGGCTGGAGCAGGAGGGAGAAGAGCTGCCCCTTGGGGCTGCCTGCCCTTAGCCTGACATGGGCTGGTTGGATAACCACATCTTAAGGAAGGGCAAGTCAAGTTACACCTCTGGCTTGACTGGTGGTAGCCTACTAGTCCCTGACTTTTTGTTTCGCACAAATAGGGAGCTAAAGGACTTGCACTTTACTCCAATCCCTGCACTCCCCACCCCAGCCTTTCCCTTTATAGACACCAGCAAGGCAGACGTATTAGAATTTGGGGTTTGGCTTTATTCCTCAAAAAAATGCAACTTCACATCAACTTTATTCCATTTTCTGCTATGGTGTCATCCCTCAACCTTTTTCTAAGGACTTACCGTTTCACGGTAACACACATGCATTTGCATATGCATGATCTCTCCTACTACAAAAAATCCAGAAAGTGTCAGCAGATATGGTAGTGTGGAGCAGAAGGGGAAAGACTGTTAAGCCCTGTCGTTTCACTGACCAAGTGTGGGCTCAGCATATGATGAAGTAAAAGGCTGGCTGCTAATCTGTGGTGGTTGTACCCAGTCTCTAAGGCCTGCTTCCACTGGCAAAAAGCTGCCATGAACTTCACCAATATGCCCACAAGTAAGGACATCAGGCAGGGGCTTGACTGCAGATCCCACTACAAGGTTCCATACATGGTGGAGGTGTCATATGAGGTGCTGCAAATAGCAGAGAGCTCCCATGGCGTAATCTGTGCTTCTAATCAATGGGATCAACTAATCCATGGTACTGTAGCTCCTGTTACCCAAGGTAACAACTTTAAAAGTCCAAGGGGGTGGGTGTTCCCCTATTTTCCATCAGCAAAGTGCTTTCCATTGAAGGCTGTCATTGGTGTCACCCTGGAAGAGCTGTGCTTGTGCAAGGTTAGAGAGGGAGGAAACTTTTCAGCTGTCACCTCAGGATATTTAAGGCAGATGATCTGGGCAATTCCACACAAACTTTCTGCCTGTGAAAAGGCTGTGTAGCTGGGACAGCTGAATAATCTGGCCCTGGAGTATTCATAATTAATTCATATTTCCTGTTGCCTCCCAGACTTTTCCTGTGTTTAATCTGTTAATTAGAAGCAGGTAATCAAGGTTATGTTGAAAACATCTGCAGCAACTGTCGCCCTCATACTTCCTGCGCTGTCCACCCACTCACCAGCAGAACTGTATCAGCAGAGATCCTGAGCTTACCTTTCTAGGAACAGCTCTCACGTGGGTAATGCCATAGCCGTGTGGAGGTGCTGCTTTTGAGTACAGGCACCAAGACAAGATACCTACCCCACAACCAGGATAGGTTGTGAATTTGAGGTATTATCAACTGCTTCACAGTAACTCCCCCAGACCATCTCTTAATCCATGGCAGATTGAGTACAGCTCAGCGGAAGAGGGACTAACTCCCTTGTGTCATCGCTGTGACATAGCATCATTTTTCCTCTTAACATTCATCCTGAAGGATATAAACTGTTTCTCTTCTGTGTTTTGATTCACAGCAATGCCTTCTCCTCAGCGTTTCAGTGGTGAGAGCATTATCATTTGGAGTGACCTTGACATTACCATCTCTGTGCCGTGGTACATTGGGCTGATGTTCAGAACCCGGAAAGTCAATGGCATGCTAATGCAAGCCAATGCTGGGGCTGCATCCAAGATCAACATTCAGGTAAAAGTGTGGCTGCATTTGGTTAGAAAAGAATTAATATTCCCCCATTGGTGGATATGGCCAGATGAACTACGTAGCTTCATCCACCCAACTAAATGCATGTCGATAAAAACATATCATTACTTTAGCCTTTTACAAAGATCGAAAAACAAATGATCAAAATATGATTATGAAACTCATATTCATTTGAGATTATTTTTCTAGTCAGAGGTAGTAATGGGCATTAATATAGATGTAAAAAATGTGTCTATTGCTTTGGGGGTTTTTTGCCCCAAGGGAAGTTGGAGTCTGAATGTCCAAAGTTATACAAGGAGTTCTTGCAAGCATTCCTGTCTCTACTCTTCAGGCTTTTTTTCCTCTTGGGTTGTCTTAAGAAATGTTATTATCTTGCCCTCCACCTCCTTCTGCATCAAGTATAAATATGTAGCAAAAAAAGAAGTGATTTTTTTTTCAACAGATACTGAACAACTACGTGCAGTTTGAGGTGTACAGCGGCCTGAGCCAAGTTGCTAGTTTGAAGATGAGCCAGTCACGGGTCAGTGATGGGGAATGGCATCATTTATTAATAGAGCTGAAGAGTGCAAAAGATGGTAAAGATCTCAAGTACCTCGCTGTCATGTCCTTGGACTATGGGATGTACCAGGTAAGGCAGCATCATAACTTTGCCACTGAGCACTGCACAAATACTTTTAGGAGAAAGTAGGATAAAGAACTGTGGACAAATACTTATGCTGTGAGACATGTTCTGCAGTGATTTATGCCTAATCAATGGTATTAATTTATTGAGCCTTATGATAAGATATCTTACAAAGAAGCCTGTAAAAAGACACATTCCGATGCCTGGCTCTTCACTGCTTTGGTATTTTTATGTAATCTACTGTCAGCTACTGCTTGACTCATCACTACAGAAAACAGACTGTCTGTCACAGAGGATGACAGTGCTTCTTATCAGTTTTCCTTTTCCTCACAGAGCACTGTGCAGATTGGAAATCAACTACCTGGATTGAAAATGAAAAGCATCATTGTGGGAGGTGTCTCTGGAGACCAAGTCTCGGTTCAGCAGGGATTTTATGGATGTATGCAGGTATGAAATGAAATGTGTAGCAATAAATTTTGAACTTGTGAGAAAATACCCAGGTGAAAATGTGGGGGGTTTCTTTTTTGTCCATCCTCAAACATTTCTGTTTCCTCCATAAAAATTATCTAATAATCAAAATATTAAGGTCTATCCACTTTGCCAGGTACAAATTTGATCGCATAGGGGAAAAACATCTGAAAAAAAATCTGGGTTTGGCTCATCAGGTGATTTCTTTAAAATGTAGCCTCATTGATTGATGAAAATAGTGAAACACATAATGCTGTACTCTGAAAGAAGACTCTAATTTAAAAATAATTGTCTTTTGTCACCAGGGAGTAAGAATGGGAGAGACATCTACAAACATAGCGACACTCAACATGAAGCAGGCTATCAAGATTAACGTGAGGGAGGGCTGTGAAGTGGATAACCCTTGTGATTCCAACCCGTGTCCCCAGCACAGCTACTGCAGTGATGACTGGGACAGCTACTCCTGTATCTGTGACCCAGGTAACCTGGTGACCATGCCGTCCACTCATATAGGAGCTGGGTCACACCTTCATGCACTCATCAGAAGCAGCACAGCAGCAGCAGCATGCTAGCAGTGTTCATCTTCTGATTCTTCCTCTTCCAATCAGTAGTACCCTTCTCACTCTTACTGTAGCACCCTAGAAGCTGCAGTCCTGGGCTGAGAATCCAGGCAATGTATCCACCAAACAGAAAGACAGTCTCTGGCCCAAATTACTCCTTCTGTGCTCCTCCCATTTTCTTTTTCTGTTTTTTTTTTCTCTTCCTTTCTCAGCCTTTTCTGCTGTTGAATTTCAGTCTCTCACTCTGCATCCTAATCAAGATACTTTGAATGTTTTCTCTGTTTTGGAGCATGTAGCCAGCACATGCTGTCAGCACCCAGCACAGTCACCTCCCATACATGCAGTGAGAGAATACGAAATTATTTGTAGCACATGCCCCGAATATAAAACTGGGAACCAAAGGCACAAGGGTGCCTCAAGCATGGTAACAGACTGTCAAAAAGAATGGCTTACTATCATTTTGTCTGAGAGAGAAAAGAGTGCTTCATTTCTGACAGTATCTCAGGAGGAATCTACTGATTCTAGAAGATGTGTTATTAGTGTATAAGCTTAAGACAGACAGTCATTTGGAGACATGCAAATCGTAAATTACAATGGTTGCTGTAATTTTCTTACCTTGTCTCCCCAGGGTACTTTGGGAGGGACTGTGTAGATGTATGTAACTTGAACCCATGTGAGCATGTCTCCACATGCGTGCACAAACCTAGCTCATCCCACGGCTACACCTGTGAATGTGGACAAAGCTACTATGGACAGTACTGCGAAAGCAAGTAAGAGAATTACTTTGTTCTTGGTTTCTTGATCCTTCCAGGTAGCTCTTCATCTAAGGCAGCAGTCCTCCCAGGTCCTGTTCTGCTGCGATGAACTTTCCTGTTATAATTTGAGTGGTATTTTAGGCTCCCTTGCTTTTTGGCATTCCTGAGCTCTTCCCAGAAACTAGACCAACTTCCATGTTACTCAGGAGCCACTTTTCTTCATCAGCTGCTCAGGGGCTCAACGAGTTCTGGTGTGTTACACAGCACTGCATCTCACCTGTACTTTGTGGTGGGCTTGGCCTGAGTTTGCTCTGTATCTCTCCCGCAGCTTCTCCAGCACACAGAGCAATGCACCAGTTTGGTGGCCTGTAGCAAGACAATCTGCAGTTTGGGTCCAGTCCCTGGGCTGGCAAAGAGCCATCTCTTCTGGACAGTCTGGGGGCCTATGTCTGTTGCTTTGTGGGAGAAACGTGCTGATTCACCCGTCAGCAGCTTCCTGGTCTCAGATAAGCATTCAGCAACCAGCCTTATCCCAGAGGCGGCACTTTGATTTACTGTAATATGGGCCATTCATGATGTGCAAATGAAGTGCATTTGTCTGCCCATTTAGGAATGGCTCATGTGATGTTTCCTTCCCTTTGAAAACTGCAAGCTTCTTCCTCTGCCTTTTGTTGTGTGGGCTTGCAAATGTTGGCCATGCTGTTGCCAGATTTGTCTTTCATTCCTCTGGATTAGCGACACAGAGACATTGTCCCATGTCATTATCTGCTGACATCGTGTCAAGTGCAACATTGTGGTTTTCATATTCTGAAGCATAGAAGTACAAACCTGGCAATTACTGTAAATAAAATTGGTAGTGGTCTTCGAAACAGACACAAATAGCTTTTCCTTCCTAAAATGAGCAGCAGGGAGGGGATACCTTGTGCACTACCCTGATCCCAGTCTCAGAGGTGTTGCCCTTCAGGCTATTGCTTGACGAAGACTCCCAGCTACCAGAGAATCAGAGGTCTCCTTGCCAGAACTAGTGTTGGAGCATCTGTCGGATAACCTGCTCAGAGGCTCACCCAGGAGAAATAGTATCAGTGAGAATGGGGGTTTTCCTTCAGCAGGGGTGGCTTTTGGCTTGCTGCTTAGCTTCCAGTGCTGCTGCACTCAGGCTGAATCATAGTCTTTGATCCGTAGTCCAGATCAAAGCTGCCACCCTTCCCTCTTCCATGTCCCCAGCCACGTGTCCTCTGCCTCTCCTGTGGCAGACCAGGGCTTTTCAGACCCTGTAGTGAACTGAGAAAGCCAGGTTAGCTGAAAGTAGTGGCTTTTCTTTACAGGATGAGTTTGCAACCAGTTTTGCACCTGAGCTGGTGTCCCTGTGGGCTGGACAAGAAGCCCTGCTGCCCACAGGGAGTGGGCATGTAAAGTGTTGGGGAGCTGTACCCCAAGGCAGTTTGGGGTGGTAGGTAAACCAGGGCACAGGCTCACAGCCACCTGCACTTGAAAATATTTAGAGAAGAATTCCCTCTAGGGTTCCATAGTACTGATATTCTAAATTTTCCTGTATTACAGTGTATATATATTTATATATGTATTGACTGTTGGTTGAGATACATTACTCTCTATAATATTACTCCACTGATGGAGTTGAGTGCAGATTTGGCCCAAAGCGCTTTTTTTCACACTTGTTAAGAGGAAACTTAAAATAATTTCTTTCAATTTGATTTTCTTTGATAGGATTGACCTGCCTTGTCCCAGAGGTTGGTGGGGAAATCCCATCTGTGGCCCATGTAACTGTGAGACTAGTAAAGGGTTTGATTCTGATTGCAATAAGACCAATGGAGAATGCCACTGCAAGGTAAGCAAAAGAAACCAGTCTTATGTCAAAATTTCTTTAGTTTAAAAAGTAACTGTACCACTAATAATTACAAGTTAGTATCTGAGGCAAAGTACACACAGTTGTGCTTTGTAACACATATATATGTATGTGCACTGTGGAGTTAATCATTACCCAAAACATTTTGCTGGCACCGCCCTTCTCCAAATCATACTGTACAGCTCTTATCTTATTTGTGTTTGGAAAACCAAACCGAGAGGATGAAAGCCAGGCTCTGATCTCTGAAGTGCAGCCTGGTTTATCAGGGGAGATCAGACTGGGGTGCAGAGGAGTGTCAGTGGGGTTTTGTGTATCACAAGTGAGTAATAGCCATGAAACAGCTCGGGCCAGCTGGGTGAAGCTCTCCCCTGTGCTATGGCCAGCAAAAGGACAAGCAGCTGGAGAGAGCTGGAGGGCTAAATGCTTTCCTCAGTGCCATCTCTGACGAGTTTTTCACGGACAGGCAGGGACAGATGGGGGACATAGGAGGGGAGGCACCTCGTCATGAAGGTTTTACAAAGGACTTCTCACAATAGGTTTTACAGCTGGCTTGAATGACATCAGAGGAGCTGGGCCTGTGCAGACTGGCGGCTGTGAATCTGGCCCCCTGCTCCTTTCCAAAAAGCCAGCAGGACACACAGCAACTGTTGCATTAAATTGAATCAGTGGGGTGCCAGCTCCACGCTCTTGTGCAATCGTAATGCCTCAGATCAAAAGCATGGACAGAGGTGATTTGAATGTGGAATCATTGCTTGCTCTCCACCCTCTTTGTGAAGCACAAATGCCCAGTGCAGGAAGTTTCCTCAGTGGCTCGTTCATGTCATACAAGAGCGGAATTGCAAAGCTGAGAAAACTGTAAATCGTCCAAGAATACGTTCAGTGGGCGCTGGCAACAAGTGCCCGAGGAGTAGTGTGGGCCCTGTGCCTCCACTGCAAATGGCAATGCAAACCCTGGCTCTCTGCTAATAGTAATGTAATTTTTATCTGTGCTCTGCAAAATTAACCGTTTTGTGCTGTACGCGCTGCTAGAGCGGGTTTCAGAAATGTGAGCAATTTGGAATATAAAGTCAAATACCTCATGTCTATAATTTTGGTTTCTCTAGGCCAATTACTACAGGCCCCAAAGCAGTGACACCTGCTACCCCTGCGACTGCTTCCCATCTGGCTCCCACACGCGCGCCTGCGACATGGAGACGGGACAATGTCCTTGCAAACCTGGCGTGATAGGGCGGCAGTGCAACCGCTGCGACAACCCGTTCGCAGAAGTCACCGTGAGGGGCTGTGAAGGTACCTCCTGCCCAGCCCGTGCTGCCGGTCGGCCGCGCTGCAGCGCGGGATCGGAGCCGCTGGCAGCGGGCACGGGGGGGACACCGCGGTGGCCAAGCTGCAGCGCGGGATCGGAGCCGCTGGC